>JAHWFP010011381.1:58251-110324 GCA_023313725.1 Lithobius niger | reverse complement strand
GCATAAAATGACCAAAAATGGTTAATGAAATTACGATAAATCAAAGGCTTCCAGGGCTCTGCCCCAGACCCCCTAGCTGTCTAGGGAAAAGTCGGCACATCTGTCAGATTCCCCCCTCCAATCTTTTGACTTTGCTACGCCCCTGCGCGCCTCACATTCAATGTACCATCCAGATACCACCGTAAAAATTCAGAGTACCATCCAGATTACCGCTAAAGGTAAGTAACGACTCACTTTGTATTGTACTTCGCGACAGGAGACGAGCCATCTCGATATCCGTGCTTAGTCTCTAACCGACCGCAATTTGAAGAGCTGACTTGCCGAATTGTGCAGTTATACGCCGCAATTTTTCGTATGAGCGCACACCTTTACGATGACATTTGGCTGACGTCATTCACAGATTGTATACTATCGGGCGACGGTTTTTCGCTTAAGGACCTGTTTAGAGGTTATCATACTTCAAACGGTTTATGTATATTCTGTTGAGCATAATACCTTTTGTACTTACGCACTGCAAGTGACCCACCAACATACTTGAATTTCGCCGGATCAGAATTGAACAAATGTGCCTAGCTTTTGAGGAGATGTCGCTGACGTAAATCGCCTACCCCCGTTTTTTGGCCGCAACCGCATTAATTCGACGTGTGACATGTCGAATGAAAAACGACGTGAATAACGTTGCTATTTGCCTAGGCCTAATTACTAACTACTGGTACCACTTTTTTTGTATCACGATAATAAATTCTTCCATGCAGTGAATAAAGCTGGTTTACATGTATTGCTCTGGAGATGTGCCCTTTTCATAAGGCCTCTTTTAGTTGGTTAAGTGGTTCAGGGGTTAGGGACCTCTACAGTGGCGGATCCAGCATGGTTCGGCCGCACCCCCCCCTCCTGCTGAAAAAATTGCCTTTAAAAAAAAAGATTCAAACTCCCTTTGACGTAATTTATTTATCGAAAAACGAAGGAAAACGTTCGTCATAGGCTGTCACTGTTTTTATTCTTTGAAACATGTTTTCATTAAAGTCAAGTACTGCATTTAAATTTATTTAACCTTGGTAGAGAGTGGAAAAGACTCTTCATCTAATGAAGAGTCATTCTATTTCAAGTTACTGATAATGCCTGTGTGTGGGTAAGAGGAAGTGAGGGGACAGAGGGACTAAATGTCGACCCAAGTCGCTTGTACGGCCTTGACTGCCTACATAACTATAGAGACGTTAAAACTTGCAGGACGTTTTAAAACGAATGTTGCAAATACGACAGAAAAACGACAGAATTCGAGATCTATTCCGAAAAGCAACATGCCTATTAAGAATATATTGTCCAGTGCAATATCGCCAATGCAAATGAAACCACGAGTCAACATACCACTAAAGTGCCAGAACGAAATCCAGGTAAATGACAAAAATGAATGGAAAATAAACAGTTCCAAGTCCCAGCAGCAGTACAGTGACGTATGTTGAAGAAAAGCTCAGCAAGTGGATAATTTTATTTAAATAATGTTCTTTGAATTTTTACTACAGTTACGAAAGTCAACTTTTTTTAAGTTCCTGCACTGTCGGGTTAACGTCTTTTACATGACTTGACAGTCAGACTGGGAGATTACAATTATTAATAACCATTGCTATAAAAACCAACCACGAGCCAATTGATTCACATGATTTACAACAGACAACATTCAATGTGCTATGACAATTGAAACGTGCACAGCCAGCCGGCCAAACGGACACTTATTACACGTAAACAAACGGAATAGGTGTAAATATTAGTATTAAATGAAGAAACACAACGAACCCAACGTTCTGAATTTTTACTAAATGTTGCTGCTCACTTGTCATTCTTAACAGTTCACAATGTTGGATACGTTATGGTTCGTCATTTAATACTTATTACAATATACATAGGAACCTGCAGTGATCTCACTTCGCATCGCTGCTAGAAGTTAGAAATAATTTGAAATTTGACGAACATAGCAGCGAACACAGTCAGTAATGAGGGCTCAGATGCGAGTGAGAATATAGGACATTTTGTTAGTCGGAAATAACAACAAAAAAGTCGTCATATTTCAGTCGGCTTCAGTCGGAAAGTTAAGCCTTCACTTTCCCCATCCCCCAATATTTTGTCTTTGGTATGCCCACCTGAATAGAGATCAAGGCATAAAGCCGTGATTATGTGTAGCGAGGTTTACTGGCAACAGTTTTGACTAGAATAATAATGATAATAAGAGGTTTCCTCTTAGCAAAAGTGGGAGTGGGGTTACGGAAGAGCAGGCCACTGATACCGTTCCCAGCGTTAAAAGGAAAAGAGAGAAGAAGTGACATCGTATTATGGAAGAGTGATTAAAAGGAGGAGGTCAGTAAGTCCTTTTAAGGAATTTAGTGAGATCACAGCTCAGTAGCTTCTTCTTAAAGATTGAGATTGACGCGGCAGAGACCATCTCTTCGGGTAGTGAGTTCCAAATTGGAACTGCGCGCACGGCAAGGAATGATTTCCGACAGCCCAGATGTGTGCGCTCAACACGCAGCCTTAGGGAATGGCGTCTGGTGAATGAAGAGGAAGCTTGCTCGTAAAAGGGTAGATCGATCGGTAGTAATCCATTATTAGGTCTGCCCTAACCCTACGTAACTCTAATGGTTCCAGTTTGGCCTTACGAAGACGAGAACTGGCCTGAAAAGTTTTGAAACCAGGCAGGCTTCTAGGCAGGCTTCTAGGTCGCGACCACAGTCTACAACTTGTAAATTGGTTCCACTTAGGCCATAGAACAAAGAAGGATTGGAGGCACCCACGTGGAAAACATAGCATTTAGATTGAGAAAGGGGCAACTGCCATTTAAGCGACCATTGGTATACGATATCTATATCAGTATGAAGTTGATAGCCGTCACGAAAATAGGTGATGGTTGATCCCGTTTTGACGTCATCAGCGAATTTAAAACGTGTCGCCCTAGGTGACTCCACAGGAAAAGAAAGATCATTTAAAAATATGACGAAGAGTAGGGGACCCAGGACAGATCCTTGAGGCACCCCACTTACCACACTGAGGAGTTCTGATTGAATCGATTCAATAACGACCTTTTGTGTACGGTTCGAGATAAATGCCTGGATCCAGTAAAGTAGATCTCCAGAAATTTGGAGAGCAAGTAATTTAACGAGCAGTTTGGAGTGGACGTCCGACTCAAAGACTTTTTTGAAGTCGTAAAAAATAAAATCCGATGGGATGTCGATGTCAAGAGCACTCGTCAGCTGGTCCAGATATAAAAGAAGTTGCATGGTAGAGGATCGTCCTTGGTAGAAAGCCAAATTGTTCATTGTCCAGTAAAGAGTGTTTGGAGCATTTGGGTTCGAATGATCGCTTCCATGATTTTACATGGTACGGCAGTAAGAGCTATAGGACGATAGTTATGGGGATCTGAATGGTTACCCGTCTTAAATATCGGGACCACATTCGCCGTACTTCAGCTTTCTGGTATTTTGCCCAGACGGAAAGAGAGATTGAAAAGGAAAAGTAGAGCCTCACTGATTTCTAGGTAAATTTGTTTATAAAAAAAAAACGACGAATGGCTATCTGGACCGACAGCATGACTGGGTTTGAGTGCTGGCATTGCTTCAAGTACGAGTTGTTGGGTAAAAACAATAGAGCTGAGAAATGGTTTGGATGACGCAGAAAAATTTTGCTCAGTATCGTTTGGTGGTAATATTAGATAACCATCCATGACTCCATTAGACACAAATATGGTGTTCCAAGGTTTGCCTTGGCCATGTTTGTTGTAGCATAAATGCCATTAAATAAGAGTGGTGATATGCTTTTCAGTGTTGGGTTTTTTTTTGTAGAAGCGAAAAAGTACCGACATATTCCCGTCCTGTACCACTTTACATGCGCTGTTGTTGTGCCAGGTTTTAATGCTGGTCAAGTATTGTGAACGGCATAGATTATAATTGCTTAAACTGTGGCTTCCTGGGTTTCTTTTAAGCTCTCTCCAAAGTTTAAGTTTTTTTTTACTTAGTTTTCTAATTGATGTTGGTAATAAATTTTTGCTGGACCTTCTAGGTCGTGGCTTTCCGCAGCACTGTTTAGTTTTCTGGGTAATAAGGTTCGAAAAACAATTCAAAAAAGAATTAATGCAATCTGAGATCAGTAAGTGAGATTTAACACTATCTCCAGTGTTTTATACCTCTTCCATGATCTCATCCAAGCAGAGTTCTCCCAGTTTGCGTGTGCGATAAAAAAGCCGTGGAAGAAAATATGACATGAAAAAGAGTCTAAGGAAAAAAGCCGAAGGAAATAGTTGCTTTGTCGTTTTAAAAATGGTTTTTGTTGTTTGTTGTTATTATTACAGGTTAGGCTAGGTCAGTTCCTTTGAGTCAAATTTTACCAGGCAGATTTGTTATGGGAATCAGTGCATAAATTAACAAATTATTATATTAATTATGATATTAATTAAGTTAATAATAAAGTCATATTTAAGGCAGTTATTAATTATTGACATTTAAAGTATATGGAATGATGTAATAGATGGAAATAAATTATTGGCATAAATATAGCTTAAATATTAAAAGCATAAATAAAAACGTGGAGTAAAAGAAAGTATTTGCAATTCTTAAATAAGGAAGCTTTGAAAGCATTCAGATAAATGGTTATCAGAAGTATTGACATATAAGGAAAATTCACAAGAAGCAGCAGTTTAGCCGGAGTTTGCGGTATTGGCATTCAGTCAGTCAAATTATTAGAACGAACAATTATCTTGCCTAAACGGGAAGAGTTCCAGAGAACTCGAAGACATATTTGGGTGGCTGTATTTCGAAATACGAATTCAGGGAATTAGAGCAGCGCAAAAGACGCGAAAAGAGACGCGTCTTTCGCTCTCTTGTGCGGCAGTTTCAAGCGAGTAAGGTTCTCCTTCCGTTGGTCCGATCAGCTGTGTTCAAGGTTGTTGGGTGGCGAGCGACTTGGCTTCTCCGCAAGACGCGAGCCGGACTTTGTAGCAGATGAGTTTAATCAAAGTGTTATTGATTGCTTATTATTATTAAGCAAGCAGGAATCAGAGTGATTATTAATTAAAAGGATCAAAATTGAATTTAAATACCGTTTGGCCATTATTTAAATAACATAGGTGTCGATTGAGTTGAGGTTAGAGTGAGGGAACTCTAGGTTTGGGTGTCAACTTTTTATCGGTGCTTAATTTAAATACTCAACAAGTAGTTGGTTGTGTGATTAAGTGCAGACCTTTTAAACTATTTGTTGTAGTGGTTATTCTAAACAGTAAAGAAGGAGGTTAGCAGTCTATGGTTGTTGTGTGATTTATTCTACATTATTGATACCGTGCAACATACAACATCCTGACATATTATGGCTTATATTACAGTATTGCTGGAATATAAAACCATAACAGTGGTGTAGAAGTAAGCCACGCCTAATGTGAAAAAGTTAGAGAATTTTTCGAGTAGAATTGATTTATTAGCCTAGGCTTAGAAGAAATTTTGGCGAGTAGAAATTTATTTTGTTGGTGATTTATTGAGACTGCTAGTGGATTTTGTACGGATTTTAGTAGCTTTTAAAGGATAAATTTTAAAAAAAGGAAGTTGCGAGTCTTGATTCCTGGTTGCAGCTGATTGTTGGTGTTGATTTGAAATTGATTTGTGCAGGATTGTTTTGAATTGATTGTTGACGTTTGGGGAATGTTAGGGAGTGTTGCCTACTAATTGGGAATATCGATTTAGTGTTGGATTGTAAGTAGATTGCTGGTTGGAAAATTGTGGCAATTATTGATAATAGTGTGACACAGGAGGTGTAAAATATTTTGAGGGATAGTGCAGTGTTGAATTGGAATATTTGGTGTGTTGGTGGAGATTAATTATGACGGAAAGCTAATATTGCTGATTGGGAGTTAAATTGGGCCAACAGTTTTATCTAATTTTTTTTGGGACGTTAATAGTACATTTTGGATCTTTAATAATGCCTAGAGCAAGAGGTAGAGCAACTCGAAGTGCGGTTAAACGTTCATTGAGAGGGAGGTTAATTACCAAACCTTTAAATAGGGCAGATTTTGTATATATAAGCCAGATTTCGACCAGCACGCCAAAGAATTCACGTATAAGGGTTCCTATAATTGAATCAGATTCGAACAATCAGATGGGGACAATACTGATCGGGAACGTGATGACACGCCACTTCCAACTTGGGCTAGGTTGCGCTCATGTTCGCCGGTTGGTAGGGAAACGGGCAACAATGCTGATAGAGGTAGGCGTACAACAAGGGCGCCTGTTGATCCAGTGGGTTGGTTTCCCGACGGAAGGGGATTGTCTAATGCTCCACTTGCGGATGACTCAAATCGGACGCAGGGAATTTTAGATGAAAATGTTTTGGGTAGGGTTTTAGTTCAAACCTTGACGCAAACATTGCCACAAGCAATGTCGGCGGTGTTGCAAGTGAGTGGGGATCAACACGAACGATCAATGCAGAGAGCTAATGATTCTCGTGCTAAGTTAATGTAAAAGGTGACAGATGTAATTGGGAGATTGGGGGCAAATAAAACTCCTGAAAATAGTAGAATTTGGGTGGCAATTCGGGATGCCAAAAAGGCAATCGCTTCATTTAACGGGGATGATAAGTTAGATGTTTTAACATTTGCATTGATGGTTGAAAATTTGAAGACTCTTGATCCTTCTTTAAAGGATTCAGAACTTTTATCGGTAGCATGTAGTAAGTGTACGGAGAATGTGGCTAAATTTTTGGCTACAAATCCACAAAATTGCTGGTGCCAAGGATTGGGAAAATTTCAAAGAAGTTTTAATTGATCGTTTTAGAAGTACAGGGCAAAGCATTACAAAAACTAAATTTTATGCTACGGCAATGGAGGAAGGGGAGTCAATTGAGCATTTTTCAGAGAGATTGGAAGGAATTGCAGCAGCAATTTGGCGGGTGAAGCCAGGAGATGGCAAAAGGGAAAGGAGGCGCAAATTGGAATGCAAGGACGAGGGATTGCGTGATGCTTTTCTCATGCCATACCACGGGAAATTGAAGGTCACATTATGTCTCAGAAGCCTGGAACATTTCGGGAAATGTATAATGCAGCGATTAGGAAACGTTCAGTTATGGAAGGATTTAAGAGTGGGAAAAGTGTAGGGAAAGAGGTTAAAGCTGCAGGGGGAATGGTTTCATCTACGCCAGCTGAATTGGGCACAAATAACTTGGCCATAGGCACCTTGGTTGATAAAATAGAAAGGTTGGAAAAGAATGTTAACAAACTATCTTCAGTTATAATGGAGGTAAATGAAGTTAGGGTAAATGCTGTTCGACCGAATCTGGGGAAAGGTCGTTCTTGCTACAAATGTTTGGGAATCGGGCATTTAAAAAGGGAGTGTCGTACAAAACCGGAAAACATTGCCACAGTCCGACAAAGAAATCTGGCGAGAAATGGTAATGGGAGTCAATCGTCAACAGTAGCAACAATTTTAGAGGTAACAGAGGTGGCTACAGGGGTAGAGGAAATTTTAGAGGTGTACGTGGAAATAAATCCAACGGAAATTATGGTAGTGATGGTTACAGGGACAATTCACAGTTTAACAGTGGGTATAAACAAAGTTATGGAAATAACAATTCTGGTGGCGGTAATACTGGTGGTGAGCAAAGGCAAAATCATCATAATAATAATAATGGTAACCAGCAGTATTGCAACCAGCAACAGCAGCAAAACTCTGGGCAAAATTACAACAGCGGGTTTCAGAAAAACCAGATATTAGCAGTTCAGTTAAAAGATAATTATGGTGAAAGTTATCAGGGGGATGATCAGTCAAAAAACAGGTTGATAGCCTAGATGGCAGGAATCTAGGGCTACAGGGCGTGCGGCAGCAAAGTTTAGATCATACTAATGACGTAAATGTTAGTGCTGTTCATGCCACAATTCCTGCCAAATCTTCAATCAGTGGAAAGAAAGTAAACTCGATTGGATTAAATTGTGTGCGAGTATTTTCATGCGCACAGGCGGATGCATTATTCACAAAATTGTATTCGGATGTCGATTGGCATCAACAAAAGCTATCTCTGCCAGATAGATAAATAAATAATAAATAATAATAAATAATGTTCACCACAATTAACGTGGTAGGTACCGGAAGGGTGTTGAACCACTAACACCGGACCAACAAGAGGGTGGGAAACAGGACTGTTTTTCTGACCAAAATCAAATTCAAGATGGTCGTTTGAGGTAGGAATGCAGTGGTTCATTATTTAGCATTCTACAAAAGCCAGTTAACGTGTTCATATTAACCGTCGCAGCACCAAGGGCATTCCAAATTGGGATGACACGGACCGAGAAGAAATCTCGGCGACAGTTAAGGTGCGAGCCCTGCACAGACAACTTCCAGGGGTGTCCCCTAGTCATTTGACCGTTTGGAGCTTTATCGAAGAAAGTGAGATCAACAGAGATGAGACTGCGCAGGATCTTGTACGTCAGGATGAGACCGAACTTAATTCTCCCCAACTCGAGTAATTCGAGGCCAGTCCTTTGGAGGCGTTCTAAGTGATCGATGTCGCGCAAGCCTGGTAGACTCTTAAGTAAAGCGACGCTGTACCAACTCAATTTGGTCGATATCCTTTAATAGGCTAGGAGACCACACCAGGGTTGCGTACTCGAGTAATGGTCGAATAAAAACCTTAAAAGCCTGGATTCTAGTATTTGTGTTGCCAGATGTGAAGCATCTGTTGACAATTGCTAAGCGATGAAAGGCTAAGGCACTAATTTTCAGACAGTGTAACGAAGGCTTCAGATTCCTGGTAAACCAGTTCCCCAGGTCTCGTACTTCGTCAACCGAAGGCAAGGTTACATTCTCCAAGTGAAAAGTATGACAAAGGTTATGTGAGTCGAGAGTGGTAACTGCCAGTAATTTGACCAACTAACCACCTTCAGATTTTCAGCTTCTAAATCTGGTTGTTGAAATGGGGTTACATTTGCAGCCCCAATTTTTAGGTCATCTGAGAACTTGTATCCGAATGTGTTGACATTATTAAAAGTTAATAAGTAAATCACGAACAGTAAGGGTCCGAAGACCGAGCCCTGAGGGACACCACTAGGTACCATCACCTGTGAAGACAGAGAGCCACCAATAGACACCTGCTGTGTGCGATTTTGTAAAAAAGCAGATAGCCAACCCCAAAGACTGCCGCCGATGCCACATGTTTGAATCTTAAATAGAAGTTTACGATGGATTACAGACTCAAAAGCCTTTTTAAAATCGAAATAAATGGTATCTGATGGGATACCAATATCAAGGGCACAGGTCCACTGGTCAAGGACATGGAGTAACTGATGAACTGCGGACCGTTTCGGGATAAAGCCGAATTGGTCTTGGTTAATAATAGAGTGCTTACCGAAGAACATAAGAATTTCATCCCTGATAATTGATTCCATAATTTTACAAGCTACGGAAGTCAAGGCGATTGGCCTGTAGTTCTGCGGATCAGAAGGAGAACCCTTCTTGAATATTGGGATGACAATGGCCGAGTTCCATATTACAGGGAGACGACTCTGGGCGAAGGAGAGCTTAAACAACATGCATAAAGGATAGCAAATTTCAAAAGCAATTTGTTTAAAAAGAAAAGCAGAGAAGCCATCAGGTCCGCAAGAATGACTTGGCTTAAGTTTTTTAAGAGTTGTAGTTATAGTATCGCAAGAAAAATTTACATGGGTACATGTTTCATTTGGACATACAATAGGGCATGTGGATGGATTTAAGTTTAAATCCCCATCATCGATCATGTTATTTGCAACAAAAATGGAACTTAGTGCCTCAGCCTTAGCGTTATTATCCGTAATAAATGTATTTCCCATCTTGAAAGGAGGTAATGATCGTGAAGAAGCCGTTTTTTGTTTGTAAAGTCTAAACAGTGCCGCCTGGTTGCCCTCCTGAATTGCAGCAGCCTCTCTAGCATTGTGCCACGATTCGACCGAGTCAGAATAAAGCTGACGAGCTGTATTGTATGAGAGTAACGTTTGCGGGCTTGGATTCGATTTGTAGCATTTCCACAGTTTTAACTTTTTGCTACGTTGCTTAGTGATAAAGCGTGGGAGGCTATACTGACCTTGACGCCTTTTGCGAAATGGGGCTCTGCAATATTTTACATGGTCTTCCAAAATCTTCTGAAAACATAACCAGGCTTGGTCAATATGTGGATGTACGTTAAAAATAAGATGGTCCCAATTAACTTTTGCCAAGGACGATTTAAGCTCAGAGAAGTCAAGTCTTCCAAGCTCATTTTTAACCTTAGAAGTGATTTGAACCCCATCCCCCGTAAGGGAAAGGGAAAGGTTGACCCTAAACGACACAACACAGTGATCGCTATTACCAAAATGGTCACCCACTCCGATATCTTAGATCAGTCGATCATCATGTGAGAAAACAAGATCCAAAATATTACGTCCCCTGGTTGGTTGATCGACGAGCTGACGCAATCCAAGTGGTGCAATGCGCTCTAAAAATAAGCGATGGTGGTTGTCGCTAGCCCAATTACGTTCCCAATCTACCGTCGAAAGATTAAAGTCGCCCAATAAGATACTGTTATGCCCTTGATTTAGCGAATTAGTAATGAAAGAACAGAGATTAATGATTTCTGCGTCATCACGGCTATCTGGTAAATAACAGAGTATGAAGGAAATACTGTTTTCAGGCAGTGAAATAACCATCCCCTCCACAGTAGGTGCTACCCCCACAACAGCAACTGGAATCTCAATCCGATGTACAATAAGGAGCTCCCAGCCCGACTTCCCCGTTACCGACGTATCACATTGTATTTTCCTAAATCGGCAGTCATAGCATCGGTAATAGAATGGTGTAACCATGACTCAACGAAAATTACATCGAAGCAAGCCCGCATCACAAGTTTCCTGAAACATCCCAAATTACGAACAATACTACGTGCATTTAGTAAAATGCACGAAAGATTACCAAACCTGGTGTTTAAGTTCGTGGCACTGTCCGGATAATTTGTGGGGGTGGCCCCAGTTAGTGTTTTGAGTTTTCCGTCGGTATGTGAAGATTCAGTAGTTCAAGTTGTAAGACAGATTTGCCTCGGCTGGTGAGGTGGTGCATGTCTCTCGCCAGCAGTGTGTGATCGGCACAGATCTCCTTATTGATTGACACAAAGGTGAAGTTATGGTCAATGCAAAATTTATGAAGCAATAAGTTAGTTTGGATTACCTTCATGTCGACTTCTCTATTTGCTCTTCCAAGTCTTGGAAACAAACCAATAATGGTAACACGGGCACTTGGAAACGCCGCACGCAATGAGGATGTAAAATCCGATAAATGTAGCACTATTCTGTTTGGAGGATCGTCATAGATGTTGTTTGCTCCTGCACACACAATAAACGTACCATTTGGGTCACTTGATTTAATGATTTCAGGTAATTTAGCTGCTAGCTCCTCGATCTTTGATCCCGGGTAGGTCCACGTTTTAGAGCTGGGATGGCTACTGCCCTTAAGGGAGCGGACGTTAGAGTCTCCCACGATAGTCGTTTGTTCCCGCCATTTCAACGCAAGAGCCTTATAGTTATCTGGAATTGGTGCCTGCTTCAAAACTTTATTTGGACTGCATTGCTCAGCACTACGATGTGTAGATTCCTTTAAAGAGTTTTTAAAGTGGCACAAGGAAGTAACGTTTGGTGTATGATCTAGTTCGGAATGATTTGTTATGGCACTACTCACTTGATCTTTTTGGCATGATGGGGTTTCCTTGCCCACTTTATGGTTACGCATTTTCCCACGTCTGACTGTAATGTTCTTGTGTTGTGATGGTGGCATGTGGATTGGAGGCTCCGTTATCAATTCACCGGAATTTTCTTCTTGATCCAAGTGAGCTGAAATAATTTCAATATCTCCAACTTTTGAAGTGTTCAGTTTGACGAGCAAATTTGTGGAGTTTGAAAGTTGGTGCCCAGAACCTTCATGCGTGCTCTTCGTGGTTTTTGGATCATTATTAATATTTTCGGAGATCTTGGATATTTCAGTACGTAAGCTTTCAGTATACTCCGTCATCTCAACTTTCAACTTCGAGAAAACCGACTCAGCATGTTCTTCAATAGTTTGCTGTTGTTTTATAAAGAAGTCTGAGGTCCATTATTCGAAAATTGTTTTGAAATCCTCGAATCTTGCCTCCAGGGCCAGTGCAACTTGCTGTGGGATGGAATTAATCTTGATATTTATTTCCTCCAAATCAATATATATCCTTTTCTAAGCTGAAATCTTCAAGTTTGTTTAGAAGTCTCGATGAAATATCGTGAAGGGCCGGCTGGTTTGTGGGATCACTGGAATTTTTTTTTGTAATTTCGGGGTGATTTGTATCAGACCCATTTAGTGGTGTACTTTGGCTCAATCCATTTTTGCTCGATGGTGACTATATAGTGTCAAAAAAAATGGTGCGACGTCTGTCTCTCCGGCAGTTATTGTCAAAATCAGGGCTCCGGTGTGTGGCAAAAGAACCACGTCTGTTTGACTGAAGAAAATCTTCCATATCGTTCAAGAACAATGTCGAAGAAAAACAGAAAAAAGAACAGAGAAACAGAAAAAAATAAGTTCATTCGGCACCGAAGCTTAGCAACATGATAGCAGTGACCAAAAAAAAAAAAAATTGCGGAAAAAAAAATGTATTTCCCAGCCAGGATACGAACCAGGGTTGGGGCACCAAAACTAAGATGGCAGTGCCCAGGGATAAGCAAAACTCACCACCACGGTCAAACGGAAAACGGCCAGTCAATATTAGGAGCACAAGCGGGGGCAATCACGTTGTACACCTCAGCCCTGAGCATAAATTAAACACATCTCCTGGCAACGATGTAAGATAGTCAGTGGCCGGTGGACGTTCGTAATCACCAAATTAAAGAGCATCAAAATCCAAACGACCTTCCTAGCGAACGAAATCTTGTCATACTCTAGCACGCTAGAACGATAGAACGCTAGCACTACCAAGTTTGGCTTCTTATTTTGGTAAAATTCCATCTAGATATGTTGCAGCTTCTTTGGAAAATAATTTGGAATTAACAAGTGAATTTGCTGCAGCATTAAAAACAGTTAATGATAAATATGACTTAAGCTGTGATTCGGTAGTTGTAACTTTATTTGAGGATGGTATTGACTCGACTGCTTTTCATACTGAATTAAACAGCACTGATACGAATAAACCTGTGGTTTAGGCATTTTTGGGCAAAAAGCGTTCTATGCAGTTTAAACATACAAGCAAATCATTTTTCAAAACCAAAGTAGAAGTGGAAACAGGTAAATCAGTTGGTCTTTCGGCATTAACACAGAGAAACTGGAAAATTAGGATTCCAACTATTGAAGATGTGGAGGGGAGACCTACTGAACCCCTAGTCAAAAATAAATCGATAAACGAGGATGGCGATCTGCTCGCGAGCACTCAGGCAAAACCTGGGTACTGCGAGCGGAATCTAGTGGCAGAGATTGCAACTAGAGACGAAAATGAAATCTTTACTGACCTTGGGAGTGGAGTGAATTATGACACGATCGCTGATGAAAATGTTTCGGTTCTTAGCATGCAAGCACATCAAAAAGTTCCGTTTTCAAGGCCACATTTAGTGTTTGAAGTAGGAAATAAACCATGAACGTCACTTTTAGACACTGGTTCGTCACTTACGCTGATTTGTGATTCGGTGGCGAAGGTGTTGATGGCAGACTGTAGCGTTAATTGGCAATTAATTACTATGGAATCTCCAGTGAATTTAATTGGGGTGGGCCAAAAGAAGGTGAGAACGGGACAGAAAATGTGACAAATATTTCAAAATGTGATATTTCCGTGGAACAAGAATTTATTATAGTGCCGGATGGGACTTTTGGGGACATTCCAGTCTTAATTGGGTTTTATTTCATGTCAAATAAGGACATAGCGGTTTCTTTGAATTGTGCCGATAATGTTTTAAAGATAGGTGTGGTGGAATTTCAGCTAGCGTCAACAGCAGAAGAAGCGTGGATTAATTATAATCAAAACAAGGAAATTATTAATAGGGAAATGTATAGGCCAGTTCACGCTCATGTCGCTACTAGTCCGCTAGGCGTTCTCTGCAGCAGGCATTGAGCACGGGATGCTACTTGGCATAAACGCCGGGTCGGGATCACGTTCGCCCGGCAGGCGTACGCTTGTTGGGTGGCACATAGCTTCGCCACATAACAGCAGGCGGTGTAGCCTATCGCCATCGCCTCAGTAACATCGCTCTGTTAACATCGGACCATTACGGAACATCGAAGTTACCATGTTATTTTATTACTATAAAGTGAAATAAAATTGGTACAGGAAATTTTTCTATTGCATAGTTATAAATTTGGGGAAAATTAGAAATTGTATGGGTATGGATAAGCATATCATAGGCACATAAAGTTGTGGTTGAACGGAATTAAAATTTGTAACCTTTCAAAATGTACAGTAATATAAATGTCGAGTACATATATAGTCAAAATCAATTAATTAAATAGTAAAATTGCATGTATTATACCCACGCAGGCATGGTTGGAATTAAAATATTGATTATAAAAACATGCACAATTTTGAATTAAGATTGGCTGTTGGTTCTTAAGCTGGATTTTAGGATTTCAGAGACCTTTGATGCTTAACTGCCTCATGGTAGCTTGGTTATCAAAAAGTGAAAAATTTTATCAGTTAAGTGCATGATTTTGCATGGATCATGGTGAAGATTGGTCAAAGATAAATGCATGAAAAAAAAAATCCCATCAGGTGGGAAACTAGATTGTTCGAAATTCAAGGGTGCATGATGACAATTGTTTTAATGACTGTAGAAAATTGCGATTGAACATTTTTTATTGTTTTAAATAGGATAGCATGAAATTTGTGACTAGACTTAAGCCTAGACACAAGGAAGCTTATGGGATTTTCGCCGGGAAATTTACATTGGCAAAGTTAAATTATGGGTTAATTAATACTGAATCACACTGGAATATTAAAATTAGAAATTCTTGCAATTGTACCATAGGCCTAAATGCAAGGATAAGTTAAATTCTTGCGATTAGGCGACAGACCTAAACGCAAGGATGAATATATAACTACTGCCGTTACCAAAGAAAATTGTGGGGAACTTAGATTTTGGTTAGGGGATCATAAATCAGGCACGATTGTAGTTTCATTTTGAATTAAGTTTTGAAAGGAAGGAACAGACATAAAATAGTCATTTTAACTGCCTTGCGACTGGACCAGGTATCTAGACTCAAGTAAACTGGATTTCAAACGGATTAGGAATCAAACTAAATTTGGCTTGGAGAACACTTTCATGGGAAATATTATTAACATGACATTTGTTTAAGTAAAATTATGGCTATAAGATTGCCTACATGTTGTCAAGATAGGAATAGAAAATTACCTTCAAATTAAAATTGTTTGGAATAGTATAAACCTACTTGGGCTAATTGAATAGTATTTATGAGAAAAAGAACATTTTGCCGGCCCCCAGTCAGGCCGGCTAAAAATGGTTTCTTTTTGCCTAAAACATACTAACCTGATAATTTTAGCATTCCTCGAATGTGATTGTTCCCCTGGAGGTTTCTTCCGGTGCTCGGACGCCTGCTTGCATGTCCCTACCGCGCATGCGCGTGGCAGTCCTCCCTTATAAAAGCGACAGCGTGCACGCTATCGGCATTCATTTTACTCTCAATATGTCAGGCGGTGACTCGAGAGGGGAGGCAGGGCGGGAATTTAGGTTAGTATGTTTTAGGCAAAAAGAAACCATTTTTAGCCGGCCTGACTGGGGGCCGGCAAAATGTTCTTTCTTTATTGCCAAAACATACTAACCTGATAATTTTAGCATTATCAGTTGACCTCGTCACGTTAGGTGGCGGGCACCGCCCTGACGAGCGCCCCGAGATGCAAGCAGGCTGTCCCCCAAAAAGTTGTTGGAAACTTCGCACTTTGTTCAGAACAGTTGATGAACTTCGGAGTTTGTTCATTTGATCTCTTCACCGGTTGGCTTGCTTCCATCGTGAATGTTTTAGCTTCCATTGTGGGTGGCTTGCTTCTGCTTCGTTCTGAGTGCTTAAGGGGGATTGACTACTGTACAGGTTGCAACAATAGGTCGCAGCCGGTGTAGTCCGATTACATTCGCGACCCTTGCGTCAGGTTGTGTGAGGTGGAGGTCGATGGATTCCCTCAAGATGATGGGTTTCAGCGGAGATTGCCGTGAATGTTATGAGTTACCATGGTCAGTTAACTCTTGTGTGGTTCCATGCGGTAGAAAGTGGGTCAGAGAGGAGAGGGAGTTGTGCTAAAGAAGGACCCGGGTTGGTGTTGTATGACTAGTCGTTAGTCAATTCCGCTCAATCGAGCGGAGAAGCAGAGTTGCGGTGATCTTCGAAAAGGTTGAAGAAAAACCTAGAGTTTCTGTGTTGAGTTTCTGCCAAGTTGGGAAGAAGAGGCGAAGTCTTATGCCGACTGGAAGGCAGGAGGGGCGGTAGGTGTCGTGGTTTCAATGAAAAGGGCTCCTGCCCCCTGGTGACGAGTGGCGGCTGCGGAGGTCAGGATTTGCGGCTTGTTCATGCTGGTTGCGTTGGCCAGAGCGGGAGCGAGGGGAAACGGGCCGAAATGACTGTTGATTTCTCGGCCGAAAGTAGGAGTTAACTTTCGGACGGTGTCAAGCTGGGATGAAAAGGCGAAGACTTGCGCCAGCTGGAAGGCAGGAGAGGAGCTGCGGCGGTCAAGAGTTGCGGCTCGCTCCTGCTGGTTGCGTTGGCCGGAGCGGGAGCGAGGGGGAACGGGCCGGAAGGGCTGTTGGTTTCTCGGCTGAAAGTAGGAGTTAACTTTCGGACGGTGTCAAGCTGGGAAGCGGAGACTTGCGCCAGTTGAAAGGCGGGAGAGGAGCTGCGGCGGTCCGGTGGAGCCGTATGGTAAGAGGAGGGCGGAAGGAGTAACCGTCTTTCGGCCGAGATGGGGTGACTTTCGGTCGGAGCATGGAGCCTTACGGCCGGGATGCGGACTTGCTTGCAAGGAGCAGTAGGGGAGTCATGACATCCTGTGCGTGAAGGGAGAGGCATGGTGGAGCAGTCTAGACGTTTCTTTCCATTATTTAGCCAGGGTGTGAAGGCCTTGCAGCGTTGCATGCAAGTTGGTATTATAGCTCGAGAGATAGTGGAAGCAGCAGAGAGGTGCTCAGATGTGCCGTGCGAAAGAAAAACTTGCTCGAAACAGGGTGAGGCGAGGACCAGCATGAAGGCTAGCGTGGTGGGCTGGAGCAATCGTGAGCTTTCGGCCGGATGTAAGGGAGCAGGAGGTCGGCCGTAGAGAGAGGGATCTTCCGGGAGGAGGCCAGCGGCGGACGGCGACAGATGAGTTATCGGTCGGTAGTGGGCAGACAGGAGCCGGCGACGAGGTCAGCGGGTAGCGCAGGACCACATCAAGGCAGGGCGGCGGCTGATGGGTCAGGATGCCAATGGAACGGTGATCCGGCAAAAAGGAGGAGAGCCGTGTGATCATGAAGTAGGCGTAATGCAGCGCAGCCGGAGGTTACCTGGTGTACACAGGTCACCTAGGTGGCAGGGCAACCGTCTTCGGAGTTCCTTGGTGAGCGGACCTTCGTCCAGTGCAGAGCGGCATCATAATCGTAAGGCGGACGAGAGGCGTGGAGCGGGGGGAAACGTGGAGCGGGTAGAGAGTTCCCAGCTTAACAAGCTTTCATCCTGGGACAACACGGCACTGCAACCGTGAGGCGGACGAAAGAAGTGGAGGTTGGGAGAGTGGCGGTGACGTCGTCGTCGAGAAACGTCAGGGCGGCGTCGGGATGAACTGGTGGCCGGGAGGGTTGCAGGGAGGGATCCGAGGACAAGTTCATTGGTGACAACACAATCTGGTGATCCAGAAGAGATCGGAAGACAAGCAGTCGAGGAAGGTCAGATGTAGGGCCCCCTATGGGGCTACAGCAGAGAATATTCGGACAAAAGACGCTTGAGGCTTGGCTGGCATCGGGGTTCCGTGATGACGTACATGTAGCAGAGGGCCAAAGAGCGAGCCGGGCAAAGCATGGGCGTCAACGAGGCGGACGAAAGATGGCGGAGGAACCGTAGGCACGGGTCGTCCATTGGGATCCAGTTCACGGTTGCTGCCTTGGCTGGCATGGAAAAAACTGTGGAGCTCCAAATACGTCGACGGGAGAGGCGAGAGGCCTGAGCAACAACCCCAACTTGACGGCGACGTCCCAGCTATGGGCAGACCGGAGGCGGGCCGAAGAGTGGAACGTACAGTAGCTACAGCATCAATGGGGTAGCGAAAGACGGCGAGCCGGAGGCGGAGCCGACGATGGGCGGTTCAGTCCATTATTGCAACCATGGCAGGCGTGGAAACGAGGAGCTTCAATGTCGTGGCGGGAGACGAAAGGCTGGAGCAACAATCCCGACTTGACGGCGACGTCCCAGCTATGGACAGACCAGAGACGGGTCGAGTGGAGCGTGTGGAAAGCTACGGCATCAGCGTGGCAGACGAAAGACGGCGAGGGAGCGAGAGGCAGGGGCCGTCGATGGACGATCCAGTTCACAACTACTTCTACGGCTAGTCCGGTGAGACGTGAAGCTTCAAAAGTCTACGTCGAAGTATCGGAGCAACAACTCTGACTCGATGGCGACGTCCCGGCTATGGGCAGACCGGAGATGGGCCGGAAGTGAAGCGTGAGGAGGCGAGGCGGATGAAGACGGCAAGGAGGCCGGAGGCAGTGGCCGTTGATGGACGATCTAGTTCACAACGGCTTCCACGGCTGGCCCAGTGAGAAGTGGAGCTTCAAGTGTCGAGATAAGAGAGGTGGGAGGCCAAAGCAACAACCCCGACTCGACGGCGGCGTCCCGGCTATGGGCAGACCGGAGACGGGCCGAAGAGCGTGTCGTGCGGAGGTGGCAGCCACGATGACGGGACCTTAATGGCGGTGTCAGAGCCGGAGGGTGAACAGAAGGCGGACGAGAGCCAGGGGAGGGATGCGGGCTGGAAACTTGCTGGAAGACGGCAAGCCAGGAGCGTCACGGTGAACGGTCCACAGGAAGCGAACGAAAGACGAGTAGGGCTAGAGATGGCCAGACGTCCAGTAACAGAGGCGATGTTCATCCACGGCAGTCAAACGACGAGCAGCCGAAGACCAGGCTCGGAGCCGGAGGCGACGACGGGCGAAGAAGGAAGGCAACTTGATTTTCACTCGAGACGTGGGGTTAGCCACGCTCGAGGCAAGCAGAAAAGGTGCAGACGGCTTCCGTCTTGGATCTTCACTCAAAACGTGGGTTTTAGCCACGAATGAGACGAGCAGTAGTGGACAGCAACTGATGTCTTGGTTTTCACTCGAGACGTGGGGTCAACCACGGTCGAGACAAGCAGCAAGAGATGAAAACGGCTTCCGTCTTGGTTCGCTCAAAACGTGGGTAATTTCTAACCACGAGTGAAACGAGCAGCAGTAGGCAGCAACAGGCGACTTGATTTTCACCCAAGACGTGGGGTTAGCCACGCTCGAGACAAGCAGGAAAGGTGCAAACGTCTTCCGTCTTGTACTTCACTCAAAACGTGGCTTTAGCCACGAGTGGGACGAGCAGGAAAGGTGCAAACGGCATCCGTCTTGGTTCTTCACTCAAAACGTGGGTTTAGCCACGAGTGAGACGAGCAGCAGTGGACAGCAACTGTTGACTTGATTTTCTCTCGAGACGTGGGGTTAACCACGGTCGAGACAAGCAGCAAGGGGTGCAAACGGCTTCCGTCTTGTACTTCACTCAAAACGTGGCTTTAGCCACGAGTAAGACGAGCAGTGGACAGCAGCAGGTGACTTGATTTTCACTCGAGACGTGGGGTCAACCACGGTCGAGACAAGCAGCAAGAGGTGTAGACGACATCCGTCTTGGTTGTTCACTCAAAACGTGGGATTTAGCCACGAATGAGACGAGCAGCAGAACTGTTGAGAAGGGTAGGCGTCAACAGGAACAGTCTTGGTTCTTCATTCCAACGAGGCCTCGAGTCTTGTCCCAGTTGGTCGAAGCTTGATCGGGAAGACATCATATGAACAAGCCAGGTAGCAAATACAATCGTTGTCGGAAACAATCGAAACCGAAACGAGTGTAAGGTGGCTCGTCTGCACCACGGCACATCCGGGAACTGGTGCGGGAGGCGGCCGAAAGAGCTGAGGCTTGGTCGAGGCGTGCCGGAGGATGACGGCCGGGAGGGCGGGGCGCTCCGTCGGAAAGCCAAGAGCCGATGCGGACGAAAGACGGCGATGAGTGTCGGAGAAGTCGAAGCAAACTGAGGCCGGCTGAGAGGGCTGGCTCCGTCGGGCGTGTCGGCGTGAAGAGCTGAGGCCGGTAAGGCGGTAGAGTTCGTTAAAAGCCGCAAGTCGAAGATGCCGAGGCAGGCAACCAGCCGGAACGGCGGCCGATACGGCGATCAGGGCGGACAAAAGACGGGGAACAGAGCGGCTTGGGGGCGATAGACGACGCGATCGCTGGAGGAAAATGAATGCCGATAGCGTGCACGCTGTCGCTTTTATAAGGGAGGACTGCCACGCGCATGCGCGGTAGGGGCATGCAAGCAGGCGTCCGAGCACCGGAAGAAACCTCCAGGGAAACAATCACATTCGAGGAATGCTAAAATTATCAGGTTAGTATGTTTTGGCAATAAAGAAACATAAAATATGAAAAAGGGGATTTTGATTTAAAATACATATTTTTTTTACTTAAAAAAAATGGTTAAAAACTTACCTCGCTCCTTGCGGCAATCCTCGCAATGGGGAGGGCAGGGGTCAGAGCCAGGACTGTAGGCGGCAGGGTCAGGGTTGCTAAATGGGTGTCGGGGCTCAGGTCGTTGTGGAACGAGAGCAGGGGTAGAGCCGGGTGCTAGCAGGCGAAATTGTTCATGAAGAAGATGTTGGGATTCCAACGCTAGCACCCGGAGCTCAAAATGCTCGAACAACTCACCAGTGGGACCAAAAGGCAAAAAGAAGGGGTATTGCATGTGTGGGCAAATTTGGCCATTGCCAGGGTCGCAATTACTGTAACGGCCAAAGTAACGCAACTGTCGGGCGAACAGGCCTTCAGTGGGTGGAGCACCTAGGGAAGCTGGGATGGAGAGACCAGCTGCATTTTGAATATTTAGAAAAAATGCCCGATGAACATAGGCGAGCATTTCGTCCCCTGGTAAAACGAGTGGGTAGTAAGCGTCAATGGTCGGTGGACGTCGGATGGCCAGTTTACATAAAATTGACCTAAGTGCAGGAACAATTCAGGATTCTGACTTTGAAGCTGTAGATAGGTGCGAAAGCTGGGGTCCAGTTGATCCATTCTATTAAAGGTGGATCGAGCGGGGGCCAGTTCGGGATGTTTCTTGACGGATCGTTTCTTGGGGCCCATGGTAAATTTCGAAAATGCACAAGAACGAGGAACGAGAACGAGGAACGCGAGTGGTCAAATGATTGGGGTAAGTGGTGACGTCAGAAGGGACCGTAATCGAAACTGTCACCCCCCAAATCGAAACTACCAATGATCGTAGCTCACGCATCAGTCAGTTGTAAATAAGCTGTCAAAACGGCAGTGGGTCGATCCCACCCACTCTCTGATGTAGACACCGAAGTAGAGCAAGGGGAACCCTTTTGTGAGCCGCATCCTTGTCGCATCCCCTATGTTGACAAAAATAACCCTTGCAAGACCTTGGTGACCTTAAATTGAGGTCAGGAGAGACAAAAATCGTGGTTGTGGCCACCTTCTAAGCTTTCTTAAAAACACCCTCTTGCCGGAAAATAAATCCGACAGAACGAAAATACAAATGAAAATAAATAAAAAAGTGTACACAGAAATTGGGAAACGTAATTTTATTGATATTTATTACAGGACAGTAGACGTAAGGCCAGGTGTAGCCTAGATATGTTGAATAATTGAAGTGTTCATGTAATAAGAACTGTTGTAATTTTTTTCTCTTCCTGTGAATTGGTTTGGTTGCAGAAGTGATATAAAGACGAGGGCACACAGATGATGAGAGGGTGGAAATATTGCTGGAAAGGCACATGTGGAGAAGAAATAAATGGAACATGGATGGATTAAAAGATAAGTGATATTGACAGAAATTGGCTATTCAGGTGATGTTAATCCATGCGCATGTTCTTTTACGATACAGGGGGAGCATAAATGGGAAACGAACCCACCCTCCCTACACTCGACGTTGGTGCTGGTTGTTGATGACAGCGGGGGGACTGGTAAAACCCGCATACATGATTGGTAATGGGGCATTAATCATGTATACCTCTACGTTGAGTTTCGATTTAAATTAAAAGTGGCCGGAATGGTAAACGCCACATACATGATTGGTAATGAAATTAATCATATATAAACCATATGATGTTTAAATTTAGTTATAAGTGGCCGGAATGGTAAACGCCACATACATGATTGGTAATGAGGAATAATCATGTATACATTTAAATTTGTCAAGATATGATTTTCTAAATAAAATTAAAAGCACATGACACGTTTCATGTAGGCTGAGTGTGAATGAGACCACATGACTTTTTTTCCCCAAAAGCATTGGCAGTAACTACAAGAGTGGATGCGAGGAGGGGAATCCGCATTCTTATATTCCAAGGATTTTTCAAAGTTAGTTTGGCTATGACTGCGCGAATGCCATCGGCAGTGCATACAGGTACCAAGAAACAATTAAATTAACTGGGCGGGGGATTAGCCGGTCAAGGATAACACTTTGACAAATTACAGACTTTAATTGTAAAATGAGGAGTTTTAAAATGTCACTTGAATTAAAGAAACATTAGTGTGAAGAACACACAAGCACACACACGAGAAACTAGGGTAGGGTCCCTTGGGATACGAGTATGTGATTGTTCAATTAATGTACGCAATTAAATTTTAGTGCACCTTACAGAACAGGCTAAGATGGGAAATAAAGTGGGAAAATAATTGCATGACTTTAGTTGGGGACATGAAATTTTCTATTTTCAAAATCATGTTACTCTCCTTCTCTGTAATACAGTGTGATATAGAGGGCATGTTTCTAAACTAGAGGGAAGAGTGAGTCGGAATCCTCTAAGCCACGACGTCAACGTCACCAAAACCGATCAGTTTAGAAACACCACTGCCTCACTTGTCGTTCTCAACATTAGAAAAATTAGCAATAATCGCTGCCACATCTATTTTCAGCAAGAGAAATGTTATTAAGAACATAATACAAATGGTTATTTATCTATGTTTAATTGGAATTTGTTTCTAAATTTAGACATTTTCCATATCTCATTTCCTACAGTTTAGAAACACCACCATCTCAGCTACTAATGCGTGATGGCAGCCATGTTGGATCAGTAATTGAGTGAGAAAAAACTTGCCTCACAACTCAGCTCCATGACGTCACGCCTACGTAAAGTGGGAGGAGCTTGGATCAGTCTCCTCGAGTTAAACAGTTTTCCTCACTTCCCTCAGACATCCCTCTAGTTTAGAAACAGCACCAGAGTTAGGAGGGTTGGTGATGTGAGGTATACAATCGCAGTTCGATTTGCGAAACTAATCGGAAATCGAACAATTTTGACAATAATGTGCGATTGATTTAGGAAGTTGCCGCTTTTGATGCTCGTACAAAATTGCTCATTAAGAGTCGGGTTGGCAACTTGCATCGTAGGACCGTCGTTCACTGCCCTTGCATAAAGGACGGGTGACAGGCCGTGAGACGGTCTAAGGCGGCATATAGGGCAGCCTGGGAAAGGAACACATACTAACATTTCTTTAAATTGAAAATTGATAAAGTGCATTACGTTATCCTGAATTTTCGGGGTTGTGCCAAACATTCAAGCGAATGCTTATCGTGGAATCATGTAAGCGATTTTAAGGAAAAGCATTGCATTGGAAGGAAAACATAAGATTAATGTTCAAAATTAAAAAGCAAATTTAGATAAGGAAGATGTTGAGTGTTTCGTTCAGTTGCGCAACACGGTTGGTGAAGGTTGGGAGCTGACTTACTCAGTTGGAACGATGTGAAATTAGATTTTGTAACGTCGAACATGTTAGAGAAAGAGAAAGGGAGTCAGAAGTCTGAGGCTGATGATGTCTCTGGAAAGCACGATTCACGTTGGGAATTAATGTTGAAGCAGATTTGGAAGTAAATATTGATTTGATTTGGAAATAAAATCAGGACAATTACGAAAATTCAAGGACAACATGTGGATTTTATATGGAAATCACATGGTTGTTTTGTTTGATTTTTAGCATAAAGCTGGTTCACGTGATGAAAATTCGTGGTGGTATCTTCAAATTGGTCGGGATAGCAATTTGAAAGCGTTACAAGAATCAAGACAAGTTCTTAATAGCTGGAGCGAAGATTCCAGGGAAATTGATAATTACAAGTGTGTGATTTGATGTGTGTGAATGGATGAATTTGGTAATTTTAATAAACTATATGAATGAATGGAAGCTAATAAAGTTCAAATTGATGAGAAATTATGAAATTTTAAGCCATGAGCTGTACATGATCTTAAAATTGATGTTGTTCAAAAAGGGAATTGATTGGAATATTGTCTGGAAATAGAATTGATTATTATTCTGAATGATGTAATCTATATTGCATGAATTATGAAGCAGTTGGAATGAAAATATAAATTTTGAAAGTGATGTAAGAATCATAGTTGTGGTTGGAAATTGTAAAGAAATGTGAAGTCTGAAATTGGTTGGAATAATGTGTAAAATGAATGAATGAATCTAATGAAATGTTATTGACTTTTGTAGATTCACAGGAAAATACTGGAAAATTGTAAAGAGAAAAATGTTGATTTATATAATTGCATGAGCATGAGATGATGATACAATGTGAATATAACTACACTGGATCAACATGAATTGCAAGGCAGTCTTTCAGGAAAATTGTTCAAGTTATTATAGAATATCAGAAATTTTAATCGGGAAAATCAAAACGTTCAGGTTTAGAAAGTCACAGAATCGCATAATTTTAAGCACGGGCCACTGATGTTGAGGCTTTTACTACGTTTCTCGGTAGAGGTTTTTCCGGCATCCGAGCCAATTAGGAAAATTAACTCGAAGGGCTTGCTTCGGGGTGGTCTTTGTAACTATTGTGTGTGGGGTGACTTGGATTCAAATCTTTAAAGATTAGAATAAAACTTCAGAATTCCGTTAGGGAATACTGAAATTTTATTTTCGTGGGTCGGGGATATTGTTATGGTAATCAGTGCATAAATTAATAAATTATTATATTAATTATGATATTAATTAAGTTATTAATAAAGTCATATTTAAGGCAGTTATTAATTATTGACACATAAAGCATATGGAATTATTTAATAGATGGAAATAATTATTGCATAAATATAGCTTAAATATTAAAAGCATAAATAAAAACGTGGAGTGAAAGAAAGTCGTGACCTCAGTATAACAAGGTTCTAACTGACATTTTCAAAAAAAAAACTACTTTTTGTTAAAATAAGGTTCTATGTAACCTATTCTACCATACAAGGTCGTGAGATAAACTTTTTATATAAGCCTAGTACGAAAAACCCAACATGCCAAAGTTCTATCTACAAATTGGGAAAAAAAAAGTCAGCATAAGAAGGTTCTATCTGACAGTCAACAACACGAAGCTACGTCGATTCCTTTAGTGAGTGAAAGAATGACCAGTCATCAATCTCACATACCCAAGCAAGTTTCAGAATGGTTTCCTTAATCTTGGAAAGCATGAATTTGGGGCCAATAGCCATGCAGGCGGGTTCCCTTAAATCATCATAACCAACAAAACATGAAGAGGACGATACTACCTTTTTGATTTTGAAAGCAGTGCAAGCGAATACCAGCCAGAATTATTATGAAATCACATCAGATATTGAATTTGAAGGAGATATTCAGACCTCAGCACTGGTGCCTTAAACACTGCTTTAAAAAGGTTTACACTCTCACTCCACGATGACTTTACTTTTTAATTCGTTGAAAGTGCATGTCTTAAGTTTTTTTTGCAGAAAGCGCATGTTAATTAAATCTTTTAAACACTGCTTTAAAATGACGCGCACTCTCAGTCACCATGATTTTACTTTTTAATTCTTAGAAAGTTTATGTCTTCTTAAGTTTTTTGCAGAACTAATGTGCCATGGTAAATTAAATAATTTAAAGGAACAATCCGCCTGCCTTATAACAGCCACGCGCAGTTTGCCAGCCGCCCATGTTACTGTCGCACCGTTTTGCGAGACTTGGCGTAGTAATACAAAGTCGACTAAGCTAATAGCTGCGTTCTGCACAGCAAGAAACGCAGCTACTATCTCAGTTGGCTTTGGGCGTAGTAGCAAACTGGATAGATTTTCGTATTTTAACATTACACTTTATATTTTTTCTTCGGCAATCTATTGGCATAAATAATTTTAATTTTTACCGTATTAGACTTTTATATTTTTGGTCTCATGGTAATTATTAGCAGACGAATAAAAATTAGTACATGTACACACACACAGATGAAACGTCATGGTTATTGTAATCGTGTGAAGGATCATATAATCACAGGATGTATTTAAATTAGTTCCCAATATTCCACAAAAAATTTCCTAGATGCCACATTTCAAAACGGATTTTTAGCAATGGATTGACTAACGGTTAGTAAATAGACCAACTAACATTACTTGATGTGGAGGATCGAGAAAAATGGCGTTGGGAGGAATGTACCTTTAAACACTGCTTTAAAAAGTTGTACACTCTCAGTTCACCATAATTTTGCTTTTTAATTCTTTGAAAGTATACATCTTATTAAGTTTTTTTTATCTAAATAAAGTTCATAACATAATTTTCAAGTTATTTCATTAATTCTTAATAGTTTCTCCAAGTTGACTAAATCAGATTTAATGCCCTTTTCGGCGAAGGAAAGCCCAGCTGAAACAATACGCAACAATGTAAAAACCCATTGTTGCCGGGAAAGCCCGCACTTTCATCTGAAGGCGAGAAAAGTGCGGGCATTCCCTAGGGAATGCCCGGGGTTTGAAAAACAGCTTATTTTAACAAAACAAAAAAAAAAAAAACACGTTTGTAGTAGCAAAGCACTACATTACAATGCCGTTACATTTACAAAAGATTACGTAATGATTGTGTAATGGTTACAGTTTTAATCACCTAATGTTTGACCGGGTTTTCATTTGTTACATATACATTTGCTGTTACTGATACATTTGCTACGACGTTCAAAATACCGATGATATTTGCTTGCATACCACGGCTACTTTTCTTGTACTGTTGTAAGGATTTCAAGTTACGGTGGCCAGTTGTTTGCACAATGAGCTGCTCTTCTACGTTGGGTCGATACAAAGTTGTTGCTGACACGAATGTTGTGATTGTTTAATTAGCCATCCAACTTAGCAATTGGCATCTGTTGCAACATTTTTGACGATGTTGACCGGAACATTTTTACCCACGGGGCGTTGTAATACAAAATGTTATTACTGTATTTCTTTTTGGGGCAAAAATACACATCCTCAGTATTTGCATGTTCGGGCCAATAATTTTGATACAGTCTGTGCACGTTGCCAGGACAACGAGAAGGATTGTCGGGAAGAGAAAATGCTTTGACTCTCTTTGGTTGCACTTTTATATGTTTTAAATAAATTAGCACAAATTCCTGTAAATTACATGAAGGAAAGAGGAAAACAAGCCAAACAGCAAAAATAATACACTAGAATTAACGTAGTACAGTAAGCCACCTATGGAGTGGCATGACCCGGATTCAAACTAGCAACTCAATTCGTCCCTGGATCACATAGCTGTTCGGCTTGTTTTCTTCTTTCCTTTTATATGTTTTAACCCACGTTGATTTATTTTTGAAACGTTTAATATGTATTCAAGGTATTCTCGCCCATTTTCATTTGACCTGCCAAAAGTTTGTTGTCTTTGTGCTAATCCTCAATTTTGTCACGCAACGTACCAACATGCACATCGAAAAGCACAAACACGGAATACGGTAAGGCATTTTTATCATCAGTAGCCTACCAAGAATTTTAGTTTCCCGCAACACGTTCAACTATTTTCGAATCTTTACCAATAATGTAAAACAATGGCCCGTTATTTCAAGAACGTAACAATACCACGTTCTTTCAAAGCATAGAACGTCTGCCAACAATAGCCGACAATGTTAACGAGCTCTTCGCCGTAACGGGCATTAAGTCGGATAATGACCGAAAACCTTGTGCATTCCTAAACAATGGCCCTCGGGACGCTGCGCGCCCTCGGGCATTGTTTAGGAATGCCCGCGGTTTTCGGCCATTATCCTTTACAGAACCATCAACCCATTGCTTGCCAACAATTTTTGAAAAAGTCAGAGTGTTAAAGTTCTATCTGCAAATGTACATTGTTACAACAGACAGTTTAAAGATAGAAGCTTCCAGTTTCACCCTATTACTACATCATCATATGTACTAACAAACTGAATTCAGACCTAAAGTTTTCTGTAAGATCTTCAGGCCACAAACGCATCCAAACTTTGAAGTCGAGTATCTCAGAATGAAGTATGTGTCAATCAGAACCTTGTTATACTGAGGTCACGAAGTATTGCAATTCTTAAATAAGGAAGCTTTGAAAGCATTCAGATAAATGGTTGTGACACTCTAAATTATCAGAAGTATTGACATATAAGGAAAATTCATAAGAAGCAGCAGTTTAGCCGGAGTTTGCGGTATTGGCATTCAGTCAGTCAAATTATTAGAACGAACAATTATCTTGCCTAAACGGGAAGAATTCTAAAGAACTCATGACATATTTGGGTGGTTGTATTTCGAAACACGAATTCAGGGAATTAGAGCAGAGCAAAAGACGCTAAAAGAGACGAGGCTTTCGCTCTTTTGTGCGGCAGTTTCGAGCGAGTAAGGTTCTTCTTCCGTTGGTCCGATCAGCTGGGTTCAAGGTTGTTGGGTGGCGAGCGACTTGGCTTCTACGCAAGACGCGAGCCGGACTATGTAGCAGATGAGTATAATCTAAATATAGTGTTATTGATTGCTTATTATTATTAAGCAAGCAGGAATCAGAGTGATTATTAATTAATAGGATCGAAATTGAATATAAATACAGTTTGGCCATTATTTAAATAACATAGGTGTCGATTGAGTTGAGGTTAGAGTGAGGGAACTCTACGTTTGGGTGTCAACTTTTTATCGGTGCTTGATTTAAATACTCAACAAGTAGTTGGTTGTGTGATTAAGTGCAGACCTTTTAAACCATTTGTTGTAGTGGTTATTCTAAACAGTAAAGAAGGAGGTTAGCAGTCTATGGTTGTTGTGTGATTTATTCTACATTATTGACACCGTGTAACATATAACATCCTGACATATTATGGCTTATATTACAGTATTGCTGGAATATAAAACCATAACAGATTACAGAGTTGTATCAGGAAACTAGTTTTATGTTGAAGTTTTTATTGTCAGGTTAGGTCAGGTCGGTAGCCTGGGCTGGAATTTCACCAGGCGATTTTCCATTATGATTCACCAGGAAACGACTTTCTGAAAAAAATTTCTGCGTTTTTTTTTTTTTACATCCTTTAGCTTTTTTCCGCCACCTTTTCAACTCCACATTTCCAGTTTGCAACCCTACAGCACCCCCCTTAACAAAATCCTGGATCCGCCACTGGACCTCTAAACAGCCAAATTGATTGTTTTACATAGTTTTAAATGTTTTTATTATGCAACAATGCCAAACTGAACACTAAATAAATCCGTGCGTTTGCACGGAGATACTGAAGTACTAATAAGAAATACTAATCTACTAGAAGTACTAAGAAGTACTAATACTAATAAGATGACTGCTGTCCTGTGGCCAGAAAACTAGGTTGGTGTTACCATCTTACAATTATTAAGAAAAAAAAATGTATTTCATCAATTTGGACCAATAAGATTTGATATCTACTACCCCAAAACAAAACTTGTTCAAGATTCCCGCCAAGCTTTTCGGCCGTGTTAAGTCGTGATATCAAACGCCAAGCTAATCCCACCGACTAAGACTACGAACATTAAATGAAATAATTGAAAATTGCGCAGTAAGCAATTGTCATATATTTCATTTAACCTTCGAAACTATTACTCGGTGGGATTAGCTTGGCGAAAGAGATTACAGGGTGGCGTCCTGCCTTAAGTACCTGGAAAACCGAGAAAATTCAGGGGAAAAATCAGGAAATTTGAACATTTTCCAGAAAATCTTTCACCTATAAAGAATACGTAATTCGGATTTAATTTTTTACTTATAAAACCTTCACTTTATTTCAGTTAAAACTTCATTTCCTTTTTGTTTCGTTATTAGGCCTAACGTGGGGCATAACGTGTTAAGTGAATTTTTAGTTTTGTTTAAATTGTGGCCTTTTCCTGCTCTTTACCAATACCAATTAGGGCGGCAAATTTGAAGCTTACCCAGCCGAAGCCATAAAGCCAAATACCAAATAGGGTGGTACAATTTTTGATTTAGCAAAGTAATATAGTTATTGCGGTTTGAGTGAAATGTGAAATAAGTCCTGTACTCTAGTCACGATAGTCACTTCACAGCATTCCTTCCTTCGACTCAAAAAAAATCAGGGATAAGTGTTAGTATTGATCTGAAAACCCGGAAAAATCAGGGAATTTCTATATGAGCTTTAGAACGCTACCCTGGCTTGGCTTTTGATATCACGACTTCACAGGACCGAAAAGCTTGGCGGGAATCCTTATAAGTCTTGTTTTGGGGACGATTAACTTGGCTAATAGGATTAACCTTGGCAGCTTTTCCCTGGTTGAATGATATCACTACTTTCAAAAGCGGAGCCTTTTTGGACACGTGGCGGCTAACTCTTTTATACCAGTTTTGGTTTTGGGTGGATATCACAACTTTCATAGGCCTGTGGATACAAAGAATCCCACGGTCTAATCGTCACCATTACCTTTTTTGTCTGGAGGTATTTTACGTCTATAAATTTTCTCATCCATAATTTTCTCATTTGCCGTTGCCATTCCAAACAAATTAATAACAAGCATAAGAGTATGGTAATTACAAAAACTTAAGTTCCTATGCTACAAAAGATACCCCACGTCTTAGTGAACCATTCATGAGAAATTTATTCAGGCTGTGGCCCGAAGTCAAATATCCTGCTACGAAAGCTACCTTACTTTAAACTTAACTTACAGCAAAAGTGAACCATGTTTACTTTGGATAGCATTATCAGATGAACTCATGCGTGTGTTCTTATTGCTAGGTGGAAAACATCCATAACCTGTTAATTTTGCATTCATTGATCCTCAATGGATGTCTCCCTGGGGGTGTCTGTTTGCCAATCTACTGCGCCTGCGCGGTGCAGTCCTCCTCTATTAATGCGAGAGCGTGAACACTTTCACCATTCATTTTCCTCCAGAGGTGCCTTCACATCACCTTGTTCTTATCTCTCTACCCATTCGCTCGGAATTTGGAGTCTTCGCCCACATTCGTAATGTCTACGACCCCTGACGCTCCCGCTTCAGACGCCACCCCTCCCTCATGCTAATGCTCCTGCATTCTTTCGCACTCCACTTGGCCACCGGTGGTTTTCTGCACTCGATGTTGCTGCTCCACCCCGCGCCTTTGTACCCCATTCGGCCGCAAACGAGGATGAGGTACTCCACTCCAAGCCGGACAGGGCACCCCTCCTCCTCAAGTTAAGTCCCGGACTTCACTGAAATCGAAGAAGAACTTCGTGCCGCTAAGGAATCTTACCGTGAAGCGAAAAGGAACTACCGTCGGCCTACGGCACTACTTCAGAATGCTTCTATCCCGATATCTCCTCTTGACCTTTCATCCAATTCGTCCAGACGAGGCCAAGGTTAACTCGCAGCGAAGTTAATCAAATCGTCGATAATGCCATTTGCATGCACACGGGCACAAATCCCATGCCGCCTACGTCATGCACTTCCTCCGTAAGTCGGGAACACACACAACAATAGGTTGCGTCGACCACAAGTCACGATAGTCACTTCACAGCATTCGCCCCGATCTGCCAAGAAGCAAAGAACTTCGACCGAATGCTGTTCCTCTACCAACGACCGAACCGGAAACAAATCAACACCTCTTCCGCTTCCGGCCCAACCTCCTCATTCGTCCCAGAAACTAATTCACTTCACTGACGAAAACACTGAATCCAACGATCCCCTTAGCGGACTTTCTAAAGATGGTTGAAGACACAGTCTCGGCCTGTTTCCTCTACAAGCCCACACAAAAGTCCGACGCTCCTGTCATCAACCGCGGCCTTAAAACAGGTTTCGGTTTCACTCTGCGCGAACGTGACTCGAAACCCCGCAGCTTACTCGGCCAATCAACAACCCTTCTAACCTGCCTCCTCCGCAACGAGGGCTCTCTACTGGGAAAGGGGAAACTCCTTAAGCTTGACAAAGAGCCACCTCCTCCCGACCTGGCCGTGATGCATGTTACTTTCGACCATTCGGTGACGGAGTCACGAACCCAGAAACTTCGACACTTACAACGAATGCGAATTCATCTGCGTCGAAGTAAAAATAGATTTTGGAACTGCCCTTTCCATCCCAAGAAAAGCCGAAGTTCCGACACACGTGCTCTTCAAAAACAACAAATGCTTACGAATGAGCCTCCAAGCCACATCACAGGCAGACGTACTAAACACTGCTGTCAATGCCTTGTGCGAAAAGCTGTCGGCTGACGCCAGCCCTGAAGAAGTCAGGAATCTTTCGTCCCTAATCTCACAACTGTTCCAGAAAGCCAGCTTCGCTTCTTACCAGGCCCTAAACTGGTCAACAAGAGCTCTTTTTAACAATACACTCCTGTTAAGAGAACCAGCCCTAAACACTACGAATAATCTTAACGACTCAACTAGACACAGGCTCAGGAAGGAACCAGCCGATTCACGATTCGGACACATTGTGCCGAGGACTAATCCCGACTTTGGCTCCACACTTGGACACGGGTGCACGGGTAGCTGCGAGCACTGGGGCGTCAGATTCGATAGGCGTCTTGGTCCCAGCTGTACATCTCCGGCTTCGTACCGACCCGGGTTCGATCCTGGGAAGGGAAGTGTATATGTACGGGTTTTTCTCCGGTTGTTTCCCGCCCGTTGTACGAGGGTTTCCTCCGGGTACTCCGGTTTCCTCCCTCATGCGGCAAAAAACAACTGTCCCTGATGGTGGTAAAACCTTCCACTTAACATCTGCCGCTTGGGCCTAATAACAAGCTGTAAGCTTATTGGCCGACACCTTCTATTATTATTATCCCCAAAAAACCAAAACCACAAAAGCAAAATCGTCCATTCGGCCGACCTTTCTACAAAAACCAAAAACCGGCCGCAGCCCACTCTTCGACAGACAACTGGAACAAGGCTAGAGGCCCCCTGGCCGAAAACAACAACAACGACAACGGCCGACACCAACCTAAGCAGCCCCAGCCCTTTCAGACGGAACAAGCTCCACGATCCCGGCCATCTGGACCCAAAAAAAAAAAAAACACAAACGTGCATCAACGCCTGACCGCCGGAGCCGCCATTCCTCACCAGGAGGCAGAAGCTCTTTTCGGAAAGGACATCAATGATGTCATGTCCCCCTTCCACTTACCAGTCGGGGCAAGACTCCCAATACTTCCTACCAGCCTGGCAAGAATTACCTCGAAACTCAGAAATTCTCTCGATCATTCAGCATGGCTTTCGACCGACTTTCCATTTAAAACCCTCACTAGCGGTCTCCCCACCTTGGGACTTCGCACCGCCAGTAACCAAAAACCTTTCGTCCAAAGTATCCCAACTCCTCTCCAAAAAAAAGCCATAAAGGAATGCCACAATACGGGACCAGGATTTTACAGCTCAATCTTCCTTTGCCCCAAAAAAAACAGGAGGCCCACGTCTAATTTTCAACTTGAAACCTCTAAAATTAATCAACAATGACCATTTCAAGATGGAATCCCTAGAATCGATTCGCCAATCCTTCAAACAAAATGACTGGACAATCTGGATTTCAATTTGGAAGATGCATACCTCCACGTCCCGTTGCACCCGGCAATTCGCCACCTTTTCCATTTCATTTACAACCGAAAGCTCTACGAATTCCGCTGTCTTCCGTTCGGCCTGAACGAAACCCCAAGAATTTTCACACTCGTCCTAAAAACCATTCTCGCAAAACTACACCAACACCAAATGCAAGCATCAGCATACCTGGACAACTGGGCACTCAACCAAGACCCCATTCGCCTACAAAATGACAGGGTCTCACCATTCGCCTACGAACCACCTTGGCTTCGGTGTCAACTTGACAAAATCACGCCTAACCCCTGCACAATCTCAGCAGTAATCTCAGCAGTAAAATCAGCAGTAATCTCACCGTCACCCAACCAAATACAAGATCTCCTTCTCCACATTCACCAGTTCCAAAAACAAGCCACCCGTTCGCTCAGAAAACTAAACTCACACATCGGGAAGATGGACGCGATGGCAAACCTCGTCAGACCATTCCACGACTACCGAATTGACAATTGGTCCCACTATCAAGATCAACCAGACCAACAACATTTCCCATGCAAAGACTTCCCACACGAATGCCTCTTTTGGTGGACAGACATAACAACATTGTCTCTATCAGTTCCTCTCCACGAACCATCGCCCAACAATCTACTCTTCACCGATGCATCCATGGAAGATTGGGGAGCCCATATGAACGACCTCCAAACATCAGGTCTATGGCCTCCCAACAACAAAGACCACATTGACATCCTCGAACTTCGTGCAATCCAACTGGCATTAACACACTTTCGGCCACACATCCAAAATCAAGTAATACAAGTCCAAGCCGACAATATGACTGCACTAGCCTACATCCGAAAGGAAGAAGGAACAAATTCCCGAAAACTACACCAACTAATCTCGACGATTTCAACTTCTGCATTCAAAAGAAGGTCACGCTGTTACCACTCCACATCCCAGGGAACAGGAATGTAATTGCAGACACTCTCTCTCTCTGAAACCCACCAACAGGCGAATGGAGCCTCAAGAAATCCATCTGCGAATTTCGCTTCAACATCTGGGGCACCCCCATGATCGACCTATTCTCCACGAGGCACAATGCCAGACTTCCCCGTTTCATCAGCCCGATTCCGGATGAAAAGGCAACGGCAATAGACGCCCTGACGTTTCCATGGCAAAACCTGTACGCATATCTGTTCCCGCCATTCAAACTCATCCCCCAAGGCCTACAGAAAATATAGGAATCCCTAGGTCTGTTCCTGCTAATAGCACCCCTGTGGCCATCGGCGACATCGGTCCCCCACCTCCTAAGCCTGATAGTAGACATTCCAAGAAGTCTACCCCTTCTTCCCGATGTTGTATCACAACAGAAAGGGTCCAAGCTCCACTCAAACCTGGCCAACTTAAACCTTCACGGGCAGCTACAATCACCAAACTTTTCAAGAAGGCTGGAATTCATCAAGAAGAGGCCGAACGCATCGCCTCAAAATCAACCAGAGATTCAACAAACAGAATGCATGACAGCTACTGGACAGAATGGTTTCATTGGTGTGTCCGAAGGGAAATCAATCCAATCGACCCTCTTTTACCAGACCTCCTAAAGTTCCTCAACGATTTATTCAACCACGATAAACTAAAAGGGTCAACTATCCTCATCTACTGTTCAGCCTTAAGCTGTCTTCAAAGCTGCAAATAAAACCCAAATTACTAGAAGATTACCGTATTTTGACCTTACTCCGTTCATTCGAGACCAACGACAAGACGAATGGTAACAGATTGGGATCTATCATTTGTACTACAATTCCTAATGGAAGATCCCTATACACCTATGCAAGATAGCTCCTTTCATCTGATGACACGAAAACCTTTCCTCATGACACTCGGAGCCAGCCTATGCTGCAGTGAAATCCAAGCCTTGTCTGTGGACCCAGCATACTACATCTTTGGACCAAACTTTACATCAGTAACTCTGATTCCTTATTCGACCTTTCGAGCAAAAACCCAGAAACCATCGGAACCAATCATATTTCCAGCACTCTCAAACATCCTTGGAAATGACCCTGAACGACTACTATGCCCAGTTCGAGAACTTTGTATTTACATAACCACCGCTGCAATGGTGACACGTTGGATCAAAAAGACAATCGAAGCCGCATACGACAAACATGGCAATACGGTAGTGGGAAAATGCGATATTAAGTAAGCTATATACTCCCACTTTCACTCACCTGATAAAAGTGGGGGTAATGATGCACTTCCGCTCACCTGATGAAAAGTGGGGGGGTAATGACGTCCTCCATTTTTCATCAATCTGGAGGAGGGTGCTTTTTACTACCTTTTTTCCAACTTTCTATGATCCGGAGGAGGGTGGGTTGCTACGGCACCTCTTCCGGTCGGGTAATGATGCACCGTGTGGGTTTCATCGAACTGGAGGAGGGCATCTTTTAAAACCTTTTTTGGGTTATTTTTTTCGTATTCGTCGAGATGGTGGATGGTGGAAAAGTGCCTTTTACTACCCTTCATCCGTTTTCGTCGAGTGGTGTTACCTCCTATGGCATCAGTTCTGGCGAGGGTAATAACGTAACTTCCGGTCACATGATCAAAGTAGGGATCTGGAAGCGGGTGCCTTTTAACAACCTTTTTCGTCGATCTAGTGGGAAAATGCCTATCCCTTTCATGTATCTAGAGCAGGGCAGAACGTGCTTTTTGCTACTCCTATAGCGCTGTTTATCGGATGAAAAAAGGGAATTAAAAAAAGAAATGGACTCTTGTTCTTTTATCCTCACTGGCAAAGACTCTGACTTGAGATTTAATCTAAATACTCCGATTCATTTGGACCCTGAAAAAAGCTATGAATTGGCGCTTATTAATTTAGACACGTATAACAGTATATACAACATCGAATCAAAAAATAACGAAATTAAATACACCATAGATGCTGGTATAACTTGGCAGAAAGTGATAGTCACTGCCGGAACTTACGAAATTGAAGATTTGAATAAATTTCTCAAAAACTCAATAGATCAAAATGGTCATGACAGGGAAGCTATTTCGATTCTTCCTTACGTAAACACTTTAAGAACCAACTTGATAATTAACGATTCAAAATACGGAATAGCCTTTACGGGTGAAAAGAGCTTGGCTCGAGTCTTGGGGTTTCATTTAGGAACTTACTTGAGGAGTCGAGAAAGTCAAAATACCGTTGAAATAATAAATATAAACACAATTTTTGTGCACGTTGACATTATTGGAAATTCTTACGTAAATGGTGACACTCAACCCACTTTATATTCGTTTTATCCAAATTCGCCTCCGGGTTTCAAAATCATCGAGTCTCCACATAATTTAATCTATTTACCCATTACTATGAACTTAATCAGAAGTATAAGAGTGTGGCTTACATCTCAGACCAACGAGCCATTGAATCTGAATGGCGAGACCCTCACGGTTCGACTTCATTTAAAATCTAAAAATTAAAAAAAAGGACAAGATGCTCGTGTTTGGAAAAATAGGAAAAGGGTTCTTTCATAATAATAAAAACTTTAATAATAATAAAAACACAATCAGTTTAACGCCTATAAACAAAGTTTTCATCAAATTTATAACAACGGCTACAAAATGAGCGTTGTAGAAGACTTTAAAAATCAACGAACTTTTATTGTACGACTCGTCGATCGAATCTTACACCTATCACGAATATAATCCCATTGTCGGTACGAATCTCAACAACGTAAATTCTGAAATTCGAATACACGTGGAAACCCAAGATTTATTTCTGCACGTTGCCAACAGTTATCCCTTGATTAAAGGCAGGTTGCTGAAGCACGATGACTCGGCTTATGCCGATGTTGATGCAGCGACGTTGATTAATAATGCTCCCATGTTCCTGTTTTCTAATATCAAATACCATCTAGTGATAAACAAGCAGACGAGTTAAATTATCCGGGGTTCGTTACCCTAATGAAAGGGCTGCTCTCTTACGGATCGTCGGAACAGCCGGCATTGCTCGGTCAGTGCTGGGCATTGGATAGTGCAGATTCTGTCGCTGCTGATCTAACCGACAACTTGGGTTTCAAACAGCGGCACGCGTCCATCATCGTTAAACAACTCCCAAAGGAAGTTTTACATTCGCCATTCCCTTGAAACACATCATGGGATTTTTCGAAAATTACGACAAGCTAATTTATGTAACTAAACACATGCTCACTTGCATGAGGATCAGCGATACAAATGCCATCTTCAAAGCTGCAGCCGCGGCCAACGGTAAAGTTGTCCTCAGTAGCATTTCTTGGCTCATCCCCCATGTAACCGCATCGGACGATCAAAAACAAACTTTACAATCTCATAGACAACGGAACTACGGTGGGTTTAGGATTTAGACACTGGCATTACGATAGCTGCGAGCTCCCTCAAAATACCAACTTCACCTGGCGCGTGCTGACTACTTCCGCGGTTGAAAAACCTAGGTGGCCAATTTCAAACAAACAGACTGGACGCTTTAGATAAAAAGCCGGTCGTGTTTGACCACTGTAGTTTGCAAGACGCTCACGTGATTCTAAATTCCGAAAGATATCCGTTTCTCGATCTGAATACTAATTTTGCCACTGGATAGTATGTCCGCTTGTACAGAATGGCGCAGCAGTTTAGGCAGCTGTGTTACGACACCAACGATTTGAGTTTCGACTTGCTTCAGTTCAAGAAAGCCTATCCACTTGTTGTGTTGGATTGCTCCAAACAGTCCGAGAGGCTGCAATCCGGAATCGTGGATGTGCAAGTCAAACTGAAGCTTAGAGCTGCGGTGCCAGCTAACACTGTCTGTCACGCTCTGCTCATTGGTGACAGGAAAATGAATCTAAAGTTGGATAGAGGCAAAGTCGAAGTTGTTTATTAATAAAAAAGATATGGCGCTCAAAACTAAACCGCGAAAAAAGTAAGGTGGCTTTTTGTCGTTAGCGTTGCTAGGGCCGATTTTGGCCAGAATTGGTGGGTTGGCGGGAGAGACCGCGGGGGTGGTATCTGCTGTAAAAAAAAGCACAAAACGACGCACAAATTCTAGCTGAACCCGTGCGACATCATAAGCAAGTGGAAGGTTCCGGCTCGAAGAAAAAAAAAACTAAATGATAAACGAAGCAAAAAAAAATTGCCTCGTGGCAAAGGTCGTTACTTAAGACCACCCAGAGTTTAATCGACTTTGATAAACCTTTAACGAACCATGATTTAAACCGATTGGCTAGAGTAATGAAAAACCCGAAATTTAGAGGCACTTTTAGTAAAGACACGCTTCCTTTAAAACTTAAGCCTACTGGTGAAAACGGAATCGTAAACTTGGAAGATTTCAACGATGGAGACGGAAGTCACTGGGTAGCCTATTCTACCATTTCTGACGAACCCTGTTATTTCGATAGTTTTGGCAACATGGGTCCTCCCCGGTCAGTGGTTAACTACTTGGGACCGGGAATTAAATACAATTACGAACGCGTGCAAAACTTTGACCAGATTTGGTGCGGGTACTTTTGCTTATATTTCCTTAGCGCCTTCTCTAAGACTCGTAATTACGAAGCAGTTTTAGATAAAATGAAATCTATTGAAAAGTGACGTGCAAATCCAACTGGAAATAAACGTCTTCCGTATCAAAATCTTCGACCGTTTGTACCGCGATGGCCGAATCTTTTTCCATTTCGTAAGGAATGTCGAAAATGGTAGTCGTCGAATGTGCTTCCTTCGTTTTAGTAATGAGAAAGGTTTTCATTCCCGCTATACAATAACGACGACTTCTACGCTCGGATCGTTGCAGTATAAAATTGCTTTACGAATTAAACCAGAACTTGTACTTATGTAGTTCGCAATAGATCCGGAATTAACGAACCAGTCGACTTCTTTATGCAAAGGGCTTTTCATGCAGAAACTGATTATCATGAAACAATTTTCGTGCACAAATTTCTTCGTAGCCACGTCACTAGGTAAAGTCGGCTCACTTACATTTCTAATCGGTTTGTTCGAGGCATACCTTTGCTGTCGACGAATATCTTTGTAGCGGCATCACTCGGTAAAGTAGGTTCGCTTAGATTTCTTATCGGTTTGTTAGTAGCGTTAGTAGTATACTTTTTGGTTATCCTGTAATAGGCAATTCCTGTCAACGTTGACTTTTGTCGCCGCGTCTGCAGCGTGCCGGGGGGGGGGGGGGGGGGGAAGCCACGTCCTTAATTTGCTTCTTCTTCACGTAGAAATTTCCGTCAGACCCGTCTACGTACAATGTGTTTATTTCGATGCTGGAAGCTAATTCGTCGGAGAAGTCGGATTTAAGTTTCTGAGCGTCCGTTGTCAGACTGCCGATCTGAGAATAATTGACCGCGTCTTCGGGTTCGATAGCGGCTCCTACTTTAGTTAACCGCTTGCTTTGCATATCGTAGTTGTTTTCCGGGTTTAAAACATATCTGAGTCCTGGCTCACCTCTTGGACCGACTCCGATCGCATCATCCTTTCTCCCCCTTTTCAACGGTTGACCAAATTTGTTGACCGACATCCTTTTTTAAACTTTCAAAAAATATTTTATAATAAAAGGAATAACCGTGAAAGAAAATATCTCAACCATCCTGGCAAACGAATCTTTCCAATCTCTTGCAAAAAAACTTGCTGAAAGTTAAAACGAGGATGGTACAAAGATTAACAACGGCCTAAAGTTTTCCTTGTCTCCTTTCGTACAATTTAAAGATTTAAAGGGTTCGGGGACTCCGGTTTTGGACGAAAACTCAAAATATAAAGGGTGGATTTCACCTAGTGACCCGGAAACTGAAAAACTGTTAAAAAATCTTAAACAGATGTACCAAACTAGAGATCGATTTTGATGATCCAAAACCCGTGTCTTTGACTATGTTCAATTATCCCAATTCTATGCATACGGCTTCTCCCTGTTACTCCTCTTGCGAAAAGGCGAACGAGGGTAACGGAAACAAACCACTCTGTCTTAGAACTTGGGTGTACGAGAATATTCACAAAACTAAAGGGAAACTTAACAAAAATGTTATTGATAAACCGTGGTTTAACTTGCCATCTTTCAACGCTTTAAATCTAATGGAAGTCACCGGGAAAATTACCGCGGTGTACGTTACTGGCGAGTCTCCCAGCAACATGAAATTATGGTGCAACATAGATTTTGGAGTAGCTCATTCCGAAACTTCCGACAAATCTACCGACGAAGACTTTATGGGTTTGGTATCTCTGTAAACGTTAAAAAAATGCATTAATAAAAAAACACGATGGAAATTAAAAACTACGACTTTTTCGTACCTAAGAAAGCACCTAAAAATCATCCGTTCCTACCGTCGAATATCAGATGTCTAATTATAGGCCCCACGAATTGTGGGAAAAACTAACTTGCTGTTTAATTTCATCTGTAACGACTACGATCGATTGTATATTTACAGTAAAACTTTATGTCAACAAAATTACAAAGCTTTGCAGTCTGTATTTACCGAAATTGAGGAAAAAATTGGACAGAAAGTAGCATTTTTTCATGATTCTCAAATTGATTTAATTCCGCCCGAAGAACTAGACCCAAAATTTCGAAACCTGATTCTTTTTGATGATTGCCTTTTGGACAAACAAAAAAACATCGAACGTTATTTCGCTCAAGGACGTCATTCAAACGCCGACGTTTTTTATTGCAGTCAATCCTACATGAGAATTCCTAAACAAGTGGTCAGAGACAACGCAAATTTATTAATTCTTTTCCCCGTGGATGAGTTAAATTCGAAACACGTTTACGAAAATCACGTTGACCCCGACATGGAATTTTCGGACTTTAAAACGTTGTGTAGAACTTGTTGGAAAAAGCCTTATTGGTTTTTATCAATTAACAAAACGTTAAACGAGGGCAGATACAAACATTCGTTTTTACCTATTAAACAAAAGAATGGAGACGAAACGAGAAATCGCAAAACTCAAAAGACGTTTAACTAAAAAGTTTCTAAATCGACGTTTGGGCGAGAGAGGGTAAGAAGAATCACTACAAGATTTTTTTAAACCGGTAGTAAGTGTGACGCCGTTTATGCATAGCCTCACAGATAAGTGTTTCACTCGCCCTTGTTTGCCGATTGATAACTAACTGTTGTTAAAGCGTTGTCACTGTTGACCGATTGTTACTGCGGGAGGCTATTGTTGTAGTGTTTCTTGCTCGTTGTCGTGGGGAAAAAATGTCTTGACTTGTTTCTTCTTAAGCTGTCGATCGTCGGGTTGAGATGTGGGGCCTGTTTTAGGTCGAGGTTAGGAAACATGCTGTGCATGCCTTGACGGTGCTGGTGGGGAAATGTTCTACCCTCCCAGTAACAGATAAGTCCTAGCAATGTAATTTACCGTGTCATGGTAGGCTAGCGTAGGACTGATAACTTGTCTTGTCAGACAAGAGGCAAAAACGTTTTTTCTTAGTTTCGGCCGACGCCATATTGGAACTAGGCCTAGAAATGTTTAACACGACGATCCCTTTTTGTAAACCCCGGTCGAGAGAAGAATAAAGAATACATTGTCGCCAATGCTTAACACTTCCTTGTATGCTGCATGACACCGCACGTACCAAAAGTAAGCGGGGCTAATTCTGGGAGACTGAAGCCGCGCAAACGATCCCTCTGATCAGAAAATGATTACGGCCTCTGGAGTTCTACACGGGTTGGTTTCATCATATTGTGAGAAGCACCCTGACACTGGTGCTCGGTGCTCCGATTAAAAACACGCCAATTAAAAACACTCTAGCCACGCAAACTACCCCGATTAAAGCTTATAAAGAGTTAGAAAGTGAAGAGGTAGAAAGTGACGACTACGAAACGGATTTATCGTTGACTACTTCCGATGTCACTACTCCTAGTGAGAATCCCAGTATTAGTCTCGCCGAATATTCGACTCCTCCGATAATGCAAATTTCTCCCGAGGCTCAAAGTGAATACGCCTCTACGAGCACCGGCCCTAAAGTTACCCCCTCATTTTCCGCGGTTCAAGCTAAACGCATTTATACTCCCCCGGAGCTTCCCCACATGCCCACTCTCCGGTCCCTCGATAGTTTGTTACCCGGTCAGATTGTCGGACCAACGGCTGCGTATTTCTTGACAAAATTTTTTGAAAATCCCAAGGAAAGTGATTCGGTATTCGGACTTCAGTACGACACGAAAAAAGGCGAGCTGAACAATGGGGAATAAAGTGGTTAAAATTTTTGAAAATGATATAGTGGTCGGGGGGGAAGCAGTATACGGGGAGACGCGGGCTTTGGAGTTTGCTAGTTTCTAGAGAGTTGAAAAAATCCTCCTACTCACTGGAAGTTAAAGCAGCTTACGCGGACATGTTACAAAATACCGACGCCATTTTTATCAACAACGATTCAAAAACTCGTAAACCCAAATCTAATCGTAGCACCAAGTACGTAACGATGGTTCGTCAGATTTGGGAGGATATGAAACAAAAATCTAAAAAAGAGGGTGGTGGCATGGCTAAAAAGGCGGGTAGCAGAGTAGATTATAAATATTACGACGATCCTAACGACATGATAAAGAAACTCAGGCTTTTGTACAAGTCTGCATTGGCAGGTCACGACGGACATAGAAACGAGATGGTCGAAATTTTATCGGAAATACAGCAAAGACAAATCATAACTGCGAGGGAGAAAAGGGTGGCTTATCAAAATTTAGTTTTATATTGAAAAAAAAATAAAACAAAAGAACTATCAAGATGAGGTACTGCGTCAAATGTAGGCGTCTCACAGCTAACAACCCCGAGCCGTCTGTTATTATAACCGCAAAAATAACAGACAAATGGAAGTTGTATTTTGCGAGGTATGTGGAATGAAAAGAGCTTCCTTTATCAAATCTGGGAAAGGAATCGTAAATAAAATCATAGATATGTTACCGCTCGAACTGCATTTGCCCAGCTACCAATACTGCAGTCCAGGAACCAAACTGGAAAAACGATTGGCTCGAGGAGATCCTGGGATTAATCAACTAGACGAAGCGTGCAAAGAACACGATATAGCTTACTCCGAGAGCTCGGATTAAAAAGATCGGCACGTCGCCGATGAAGTTCTCGCTGCCAAAGCTCAAAGAGTGAGAGATGATCCTTCTCTGACGTGGCGGGAGACCTAGCTGCTTCGATCGTTAAGAAGATCATGAAAACGAAACTAAGATTCGGAATGGGAAATAAAAAAAATGGACCAACTCGTAAAAGAACTTCACAAGCCAGCGCTAAACAATTTTCCGAGACGGAAAGTGATTGTACTGGGCCTGAACGATCTATGGCACGCTGACTTGGTGGAAATGATACCGTACGCTAAACTTAATAAAGGATTTAACTACCTATTAACCTGTATTAACGTCATGTCCAAGTTTGCTTGGGTTATTCCTTTTAAATCCTAATCCGGTATAGACGTTACCGAAGCTTTCAAGAAAATACTCGTAGGAGCGACACGCCAAAAAATTTACAAGTCGATTTAGGTAACGAGTTCTACAATAAAGACTTCAAAGAACTCCTTAAGCGTCACAACATCAACATGTACTCTACGCATTCAGAGTTGAAGGCGAGTGTGGTAGAACGATTCAACAGAACCCTGAAAACTCGGATGTGGAAAAGATTCACCGAACGGGGAAGTTATAAATGGGTAGATATTATCGACGAGTTAGTTTCCCAGTACAACGACACCGTCCATTCTACTACGAAGTTGAAACCGAGGGAAGTAACCAAGCAGCACGAACCGTTCTGAGACGAGCAAAATCTAAAGGACCGTCTAAAAAACCAATGTTTGTCGTAGGAGATAAAATCAGAATTTCGAAAGTCAAAAAATTTTCGCTAAAGGGTATCTCCAAAATTTTACCAACGAAGTTTTCACTATTCGTAAAGTGCAAAAAACTGATCCGGTAACTTATCTTTTAAAAGACGAATCGGGTGAACCCATTCTCGGGGGCTTCTACGAACTGGAAATTCAAAAAATGTTCGTACCGGACTTGTTTTTAGTAGAAAAAGTACTACGTAAGAAGAAAGGAAAAGACGGCAAAATGCTCTACTTTGTAAAGTGTAAGGGGTACGATTCAAAATTTAATAGTTGGACCGATAACATTAGCAACATTTGACCCGTCTAAATAGATCCATACAATGTGGAAAAAATATCCGTACCAATATTTTACCGCAGACCCATTTTATTACGCAATTTTCTTTTACCAGCGGCCATTTTCTCCAGCCTATCTTTTTTCTGCTCGACAGTTTCTATCGCACATTTCTTGCGAAAAGCGGCGGCCATTTTACACAACCTAGCTTTTCTCTATTCCGTAGTTTCTGTTGCACATTTCTTACAAAAAGCAGCGGTTTTTTTCCTCTTATTAGCCACTATTTTTTCTTCTTCGCTTCGTCTCGGTATTTCGCGATCCGATTCCTCCTTCACCAGCGAAGCACGCTCTTCAGCTTCTTCATCCTCCATTGGATCGATTATGTCGTCTACAAAATCGTGCGGTATGCCGGTTCTGTAGTGACCGTGCGCTAACGTATGTATTCCATCGTCCATCACGAATCTCTTATCGTCGTAGGAAGATACGGATGATTTTTAAATTCCAACCGTGGCGAGCTGATGATCCTTACTTCAAATGCTCCTCCACGTGGCTTTTGACGATGTTTTCGAAAATAGCGCTTTTTTGTAGTTTTCGTGGAGACTTTTTTGGATACACGCCTTACTAATCCCTTTAGCCTTTCTAACGCTATCTTCCCCGACTAAAAACGAGTACATTTTTGCTTTCAAACCTACAAATTCTTTCACCGGGGTGCCGGCCGTCTCATCTTTCATTTTTCCCAGGACTTGTTTGTTTTTAACGCTGTATAGAGGATGCGACGGATCGTAATTGCTGGTGTCGAATCTGTCTAGCTCACTTTCCATATCCCGATAAAAATCGTCAGTGTCTACCTCGTAGAACAGACTGTCGGTGTCTGTGAAAAGTAAACGCGCGCAGTCTCCGTATTTTGGACGCATGAACTCGTAGTGAAATTCGTACATCGTAAGTTTGGAAAGTTCGAGGATGCAGAAACCGGAGTAAGTCGGTAAGCCGCACGTGACGTTACGAAGCTTCAAGTTTACCTGTACGAGATTTTCGTTGAGGATGTTGAAGGAATCCGCGTGTGGTAGAGTGCTGTACGTGATTGAGTTTTTTGGATCGGTGGTCAAGTTAACGGATAAACGCTCCGATTTGTTTTCCATCATTTTTCCGAATACCGAATTATTTTTCAATTTGAAAAAGTCTTTTTCGAACGTCGTCGTAGCTAGTTGACGCTTCTCGGTGTTAAAGTCTATGTAGGATTTTAGCCATTGCTTCTGACGAAATTTTAGAATTCTGCGGATGTCTTTCAGAATTAAACTGTGCTTCAAGTAGAATTGTATATTCCTGTAATGAACTACGTAGTTTTTGTTCGGGAGGAGGTTTGTCGTCAGTTTGGAAGTAGAAAGGATCTTCTTGTTTCCTGCCATTTCTTTCATAAAGGGAGACACGAGTTTCGGCATTATTTTAAACTTTTCCGGCGCTAAAGGATAATCGTTGTGATCTTCGTGTAGCTCGGGTGGATAGTCCAAATCCACTTCCAATATATAGCCATATTCCGAATTTTTTTCGACCGACGCTAAGCGAAATTCGAGAATTTCTTTCCTCGTTAGCCAGCTAAATCGATCATAGGGAAGGAATTCCGTCATGGCTAGCCCGTATAAGTTGTTGACATCCAAATCTACTAGATACAGACTAGGTAAATTGTCGTCGTAAGTATCTGGTAGATATTTGTTATTGGCGATCGAGTGCCTTTTCGACACAAAAGTTGTTCCACCTCTGATTCTGGAAGTTATAAAGTTATGCTTTCCTCCATGCGTAAACAGTTCTAGTTCGGCTTTGGTTTTTTTTTAATGCGGCTGCGTACCTCGGTGTGGATACGTTGTAGCAAGAATCTATGCCGTCATTGACCGAGCAAGTTTCCCTGAAAGTCTGAAAAACGTCGGCTAGAAGACACACGTCGATCATCTGATATACGAGATGATAATGTTTAAAAACCCTCTTCTTCAGCAACTTCCAAACTGACGTTGCGTGATCGTACTCCGTGTCGGTGATGCTTTCGCCTCGTAGAGAGGAGAAGAACGCCGCTTTAGGAGGTAATTCCTGGTCTTCAAACACATCCATAGACTGCACGTACTCGTACGGGTAGTGGCCTTTTTGCGTTAATTAATCCAAGATTACTTCCTTTTTCGCTCCTGGCTCGAACCAGTCTACTGAATCGACAGCAGTTTTTAAGATGGGGAAGTGTCGATCTTTCTTGTGGTTTTTAGCCAAAGTTTTGAGCGAGGAAGATATGAAACTATAACTGTCTAAAAATCGCAACCTTACCGAAAGGTCCTTTCCACGGAAGGAAAAGTACCGCGTAATGGTCATACTCATGAAACGCTCGGTGTTTCTAGCAAGAACGTCTACTCCCGAAGGAAAGTTTTCCGTCACAGAAATCAGTATATGCATATCGTAACCTTCCAAGTTATGGAAGACGACCGGGATAGCATTTATTGTCCTAGCCTCCAGATTGCATTTTACGTGAGAAGCACCTCTGAACTTTCCAGTGAAGTGGCAGTGATCTCTCACTTTATTGGAGACAATGACTTTGCCGCAGTAGTAGCAAGTATCGGTTTTCGAGAACCGAATTTCATTGTCGGCAGTCATCATCAGATGTTTTGGACGCGCTATAATTGTGGCAGACTTTTGAATTTCGCTATTCATACATTCGTAAAATTTATCTAACGTATCCTCGCCGAGGTAGAATTTTTGACTCACGATTTCATTTTCTGGACCAACAACGACGTAGCCAAAACTAGTAGGAGAATGCAAACTGACTTTAGTAGACGAACTTGAGGATGGATCGGTGCTACTAGTTTGCACGGGTCTGAGCATACATTCGAAATCTGCATAAATTACCCAAGGATGAGGATTGCGTCTGTCGTAGTGGAGGAATTTTAACGTGTTAGAACGTGTACGTTTGGGAGCCGTCAACATTCTGCGTGTTTTTGTGGCCAATCGATGGCTCCAACCATTGGATTCAACATTCTAAAGGTCTTGTAATTGTGTATTGTGATGTCCTAGGCGGGGACACACCTTAGCCCAGCGTGGGCACCAATGGTAATAATCACACGGACTACCAGAGTGTAGGCTACAGCTGATAAGACAGCGAACTTCCTGTTTACTTCTCTTTAAATACAATTATAACAGGAAGTCATGTGATGCAACTTAATACAATATATAATTATAGAAGAGCCTATTAGTAGTTAAAGGGGTATCTTGGTAGGGTTAACATATTGACATGAAATTGATTGCTGCCATTGTGGAGCACACAAGTGACGACTCCACAATGCAGCGAGCGAAAAAAAAAAAACAGAAAAAAAAAATAATCTAAGCCTAGCTGGAAATAAAATCATGATTACGAAGGCAAGATGTATTTTTTAGTGCACTACCTATTTTTAAAGAAAGATACATAATTTTTCGCTTTCTAGGAAAAACTAAACACTATTTTTGAAAGCTGTTTTACAAAATAAAGAACTGAAGATGTACATGATTAAGCAAAAAATTAAACATTAATAAACTGGCTGAAAACTTGCCAGTTTTAAATGTCTGTTTTGGTTTCTAGAGCAATTTTACAATAAATTTTAATGTTGTTTTAATTTTCATAGCCTTTTTTGGTTAATTTTCTTTTTGCAGCAACCATTTCTGCAGCTGAAACGCTACAGCGTTGCTGTGGACAAACATCTGGATTAGGCTTCACCGGAGTGTGAATTGCGGCTCCAAGCAATTTTTTGTTCCGATGTCGGAAGTGTTTAGGTACATGAAAAGACAAAAGATACAAAAAAGATAAAATCGTGAAATCAATTTTTCACACGAACAACAAAATACACTTACATTTTTACCTAATTTTAAAGGTGGACATTTTTAAAATTAACAGAGCCAATTCTCTGCACGAACAACTAAGGGACAAAACGTTTTAGCGTTACTCGCTACAGTTTAAAAAGAACTATCATTTAATTCACATATAACGGATTACAACAAAAAAAAAACGAAGAAGTTGTAGCCAAATGGTAATTTTACAAAAAACTACAAATTGAGCTTGTCTGGAGCTCTACGCAGTCTCTTTGAACGATGAGCATTTTGAAGCTGCGCTGCAATGTCAACCTGTGTTGGTGAAAGCACAACTTTGCGTTTATTGGGATTCGGTTTCGCTTTTTTGTTAGCATGACCTGGCTTCGGTGGTGATTGCTTAGTGGACGGTGACGTAATAATCGATGGAGATTGCGACCTTTCTGGCTTAGAATTTCCTTCAAGAGGGGCGCTGGTAGTAGCCAAAGGTGATTGGTTATTTACGTTAGCAGACTCATCCACTTCGTGTGTGTGGGATAATTTCGCTGGGGATTTCCTGCCACCTGGTGACTTGCGATGTAAATTCTCAGGTGATTTTGCAAGCTGTTGGATTGGTGGAATTTTTCCCTCAGTAACGGAAATTGACTTTCTGGATTGGCCGAGCGATCGACGCTCAGGAACTACGTCAGCGAAACTTGGCTTTTCACGTTGTTTGCCGCCAAAAGACATGCGTTTGAAATTTGAGTGATGTTGCTCATTATTATTCACGAAAGAATTACTGCTTTTCGCCGTCGAAACAAGTGCGTTTGGAGGCTGTTCTGGATAATCATTTTCCGCGGTATGTAACCTTAGCTGTTCGCGATGTTTGCGAATCGTATTACCGTTAATATCAACGATAGTATAGGACTGATTTTCACATTTTTGGTTAACCATACCGACTGACCATAGCCTGTCATTTGTTGTTGAAAAGTCACGATACCAAACCTTTTCACCTATTTGATACGTTTTCAACTCACGATGGTGGGTGCTCTGTACTTGTTTTAATTGTTTACGGCGTACGGCTGCAATAGGGTCAGGGAACAATAAATCCAGCCGAGACTTTAATTCTCGGTTAAAATATAATTTTCCGGGTGTTGCTTGCGTGGTAGCGGAGATAGTGATTCGTGCTGATAACAAGTAAGAATTTATACTCTCTTGAATAGTAGACCCCTGTCGCCGCGCGGCCTTGTAGACTCTCTTGAAATTACGGACGTATACCTCAGCCAAACCGTTGGTCCAAGGCGCAAAACTTGGCCCGGTCATGTGCCTAATTCCGTTGGATTTTAACCAACTTTGGAATTCTGCGGACAAAAATTGGGCAGCATTGTCCGTAACTAAGCTGTCCATTAAACCATACAAAGCTATATGATTGTTTAAAACGTCAATGACACGTGCGGACGTTGTTGACTTCATTTTATGCACAAAAGGAATTTTTGAATGTGCGTCTACAAGAATGAAAAACATGTAATTGTCCATCGGGCCCAAAAAATCAGCGTGTAAGCGATTGTTGGGTTTTAGTGGATATTCCCACGTATGCTTAGGACCTGACGTTTGAGTATCTTTATACTCTTGACAATTTTGGCATGATTTGACTTTATTTTCAATGTCAGAGTCAATCTTAGGCCACCAGACTTTTTGTCTAGCTAAACTTTTCAATTTAACTATGCCTAAGTGAGCACTGTGTAGATCTTTCAAGATTTGTCTCCGCAAGGCCGTCGGCACCAGGACTCTATACCCCCAAAATAAGGTTTCGTTTTCGACAGAGATTTCAGCACGACGTGCGAAATACGGTAACAGATCGGGAATCTCGCATTTGTCAGGCCAACCATGGTTCACATAACGATAAACTTTTGAAAGGATTTTATCACGTTTACTTTCAAGAACGAGTGTCTCGTTTAAAACTGGAAGATTAGAAATAGTTTCTAAAGCAAGAATATTGTACTGCTCTTCTGCTTTCTCGAATTCCTCGGTATTTGGGAGGGGAAGGCGCGATAAAGCGTCTGCCGTCAAATTAAGTTTACCGGGAATGTGTTCAAATTCGTAATCGTAAGCATTAAGCATCACTGCCCAACGCTGAACCCTGGCGGCTGCCATCTGCGGTATTCCTTTTTTAGGGCCAAAAATCCAAACTAAAGCCTTCTGATCAGACTGCAGTATGAATCGCTGACCATAAACGTATTCATGAAACCGTTTCACTCCCCAAGCCACGCTGAGCGCTTCCCGGTCAAAATGCGAGTAGCCTCTTTCCGCTTGAGTGAGTTTACGTGAAGCGAAAGCTATCGGCCGTGATTCACCGTTTTTCATGACATGCATCAGGCACGAGCCTATTCCGTAGGGTGAGCCGTCACAAACGAGTTTGAGCTTTAATTTCGGATCGTAATGAACCAGAACTTTTGATTTAAGAAATAATTCTTTTACTTTACTCACGGCTCGGTCGCATTCTGCCCCCCAAACCCACTTCACACTTGGGCTTAACAAACGTGTTACTGGTGACAGAATATGAGCGAGATTTGGTAGATATTTTGAGTAATGGTTTACAAAACCCAGAAAGCTCTGTAGCTCTTGAATACATGTTGGGTTAGGAGCGTTTGTGACTGCTTCGATTACCTCAGGGAGTGTATGCAGGCCTTCTGCATTTATCATGTGGCCTAAATATTTTAATTCAGGCCGCGACAGTTTGCACTTCTCGATCCTAAGTTTGGCTCCTGCATCTTGTAAAGCATTTAACAGTTTATTTAACGATTCGTCATGCTCACCCCCCTTCCCGCTCACCAGGATGTCATCATAAAACGGGAGACATTTGGGGATTTTACTGGTGACTTGAGTCATTACCCTCTGGAAAATTCCAGGACTGGACGCCAGGCCCAGGGGTACGCGAAGCCATCTAAACAAACCCAGGGGTGTATTTATTGTCAAAGCTTCTTGTGACTCTTTGTCGAGTTCAATTTGCAGAAATGCATCCTTAAGATCGATAAGGGAAAAAGTGTCACTGCCTGCTAATTCACTGAATAATTCTGCGGCCGTGGGAACTGGATAGTGGTCGACTTCGAGTTGAGGGTTCACGGTGGTTTTATAATCACCAATCACTCGGATTTGACCATCCGCTTTGTGAACTATGACGATCGGCGTAGACCACTGAGAAGTTTCCACAGGCTCTAGAATTCCAAGGCCAACCAATCTACGAATTTCTTGGTTAACCTTTTCTTT
>JAHWFP010011381.1:0-57851 GCA_023313725.1 Lithobius niger | reverse complement strand
GTGGGGTAATTTCGCTGGAGATTTCCTGCCACCTGGTGACTTGCGATGTAAATTCTCAGGTGATTTTTCAAGCTGTTGGATTGGTGGAATTTTTCCCTCAGTAACAGAAATTGACTTTCTGGATTGGCCGAGAGATCGACGCTCAGGAACTACGTCAGCGAAACTTGGCTTTTCACGTTGTTTGCCGCCAAAAGACATGCGTTTGAAATTTGAGTGATGTTGCTCATTATTATTCACGAAAGAATTACTGCTTTTCGCCGTCGAAACAAGTGCGTTTGGAGGCTGTTCTGGATAATCATTTTCCGCGGTATGTAACCTTAGCTGTTCGCGATGTTTGCGAATCGTATTACCGTTAGTATCAACGATAGTATAGGACTGATTTTCACATTTTTGGTTAACCATACCGACTGACCATAGCCTGTCATTTGTTGTTGAAAAGTCACGATACCAAACCTTTTCACCTATTTGATACGTTTTCAACTCACGATGGTGGGTGCTCTGTACTTGTTTTAATTGTTTACGGCGTACGGCTGCAATAGGGTCAGGGAACAATAAATCCAGCCGAGACTTTAATTCTCGGTTAAAATATAATTTTCCGGGTGTTGCTTGCGTGGTAGCGGAGATAGTGATTCGTGCTGATAACAAGTAAGAATTTATACTCTCTTGAATAGTAGACCCCTGTCGCCGCGCGGCCTTGTAGACTCTCTTGAAATTACGGACGTATACCTCAGCCAAACCGTTGGTCCAAGGCGCAAAACTTGGCCCGGTCATGTGCCTAATTCCGTTGGATTTTAACCAACTTTGGAATTCTGCGGACAAAAATTGGGCAGCATTGTCCGTAACTAAGCTGTCCATTAAACCATACAAAGCTATATGATTGTTTAAAACGTCAATGACACGTGCGGACGTTGTTGACTTCATTTTATGCACAAAAGGAATTTTTGAATGTGCGTCTACAAGAATGAAAAACATGTAATTGTCCATCGGGCCCAAAAAATCAGCGTGTAAGCGATTGTTGGGTTTTAGTGGATATTCCCACGTATGCTTAGGACCTGACGTTTGAGTATCTTTATACTCTTGACAATTTTGGCACGATTTGACTTTATTTTCAATGTCAGAGTCAATCTTAGGCCACCAGACTTTTTGTCTAGCTAAACTTTTCAATTTAACTATGCCTAAGTGAGCACTGTGTAGATCTTTCAAGATTTGTCTCCGCAAGGCCGTCGGCACCAGGACTCTATACCCCCAAAATAAGGTTTCGTTTTCGACAGAGATTTCAGCACGACGTGCGAAATACGGTAACAGATCGGGAATCTCGCATTTGTCAGGCCAACCATGGTTCACATAACGATAAACTTTTGAAAGGATTTTATCACGTTTACTTTCAAGAACGAGTGTCTCGTTTAAAACTGGAAGATTAGAAATAGTTTCTAAAGCAAGAATATTGTACTGCTCTTCTGCTTTCTCGAATTCCTCGGTATTTGGGAGGGGAAGGCGCGATAAAGCGTCTGCCGTCAAATTAAGTTTACCGGGAATGTGTTCAAATTCGTAATCGTAAGCATTAAGCATCACTGCCCAACGCTGAACCCTGGCGGCTGCCATCTGCGGTATTCCTTTTTTAGGGCCAAAAATCCAAACTAAAGCCTTCTGATCAGACTGCAGTATGAATCGCTGACCATAAACGTATTCATGAAACCGTTTCACTCCCCAAGCCACGCTGAGCGCTTCCCGGTCAAAATGCGAGTAGCCTCTTTCCGCTTGAGTGAGTTTACGTGAAGCGAAAGCTATCGGCCGTGATTCACCGTTTTTCATGACATGCATCAGGCACGAGCCTATTCCGTAGGGTGAGCCGTCACAAACGAGTTTGAGCTTTAATTTCGGATCGTAATGAACCAGAACTTTTGATTTAAGAAATAATTCTTTTACTTTACTCACGGCTCGGTCGCATTCTGCCCCCCAAACCCACTTCACACTTGGGCTTAACAAACGTGGTACTGGTGACAGAATATGAGCGAGATTTGGTAGATATTTTGAGTAATGGTTTACAAAACCCAGAAAGCTCTGTAGCTCTTGAATACATGTTGGGTTAGGAGCGTTTGTGACTGCTTCGATAACCTCAGGGAGTGTATGCAAGCCTTCTGCATTTATCATGTGGCCTAAATATTTTAATTCAGGCCGCGACAGTTTGCACTTCTCGATCCTAAGTTTGGCTCCTGCATCTTGTAAAGCATTTAACAGTTTATTTAACGATTCGTCATGCTCACCCCCCTTCCCGCTCACCAGGATGTCATCATAAAACGGGAGACATTTGGGGATTTTACTGGTGACTTGAGTCATTACCCTCTGGAAAATTCCAGGACTGGACGCCAGGCCCAGGGGTACGCGAAGCCATCTAAACAAACCCAGGGGTGTATTTATTGTCAAAGCTTCTTGTGACTCTTTGTCGAGTTCAATTTGCAGAAATGCATCCTTAAGATCGATAAGGGAAAAAGTGTCACTGCCTGCTAATTCACTGAATAATTCTGCGGCCGTGGGAACTGGGTAGTGGTCGACTTCGAGTTGAGGGTTCACGGTGGTTTTATAATCACCAATCACTCGGATTTGACCATCCGCTTTATGAACTATGACGATCGGCGTAGACCACTGAGAAGTTTCCACAGGCTCTAGAATTCCAAGGCCAACCAATCTACGAATTTCTTGGTTAACCTTTTCTTTAAGTGCTAACGGAACCGGTCTTACACGACTGTACACAGGCTTGGCATCAGGTTTTAAATGAATTTTGGCTTTAAAATTCTTAAACTTACCCATGCCTTCAGAAAATAGCTCCGGGAAACCCTTCACTATTTCGGAAGTGTCAACTGGCGTAATGCTAGTTTTAATTTTCTTAACACTTTTCTTAGGTTTCACTTTCGTTTGTAGGTCGTAAAAAGGATGGAAATTAACTCGAAAAATAGAAAGCCAATCCTTTTCCATTAATGCAGGTTTATATAATTTTGAAACTAAAGCATCCAAATGTTCGATTTGACCTTGAACTTCAACCTTCAGACTTACAGTGTAAATCGTGTTCTCAATTCCGTCAGTGTACGAGTGTATCGTGTACGGACTGAGTTTTAAAGGACAGTCCGCAAAATATTTTTGATGCCACTCAATAGGGATAATGGATGCATCTGCCCCGGAATCAAGTTCCATTTCTAGCTTGACACCATTTAGGCAGACTGGCATTTTCCATTTATGGATTTTCATAGAATTAACTACTACTATTATTTTGTTGGTTTGTAGGGGAATTGAAATCTGGTCCGCAGCCTGACTCAGTCCAAGAGTATTATTTTTCAGTACAAGATAGTCGTTGTCTGAATCGCTATCAGACCCGGAACCAGACTCTGAATTTTCGGCTTCAACATCCTGGCCTTCTTCACTATCACTTTCGCTATCGCGTTCGAGTTTGTTGACGCGTTTTTTGTAGCTATACTTTTGTTTTGTGTTCGGCCTAGCCTTAAAATTTGTGCTAGAACTTGCTTTAGGGTGGTCGAGTGATTTTAAAGTTCTATTCGAATGACTAGCTTTTCGGCACACGGCTTTTAAATGGCCGACAGTGTGGCAACGGCCACAAGTATAGTCTCGATATTTACAACGTGTTTTCACGTGGCCATTTTTGCCGCAACAATAGCAAATGAAATCCTTAGTGGATTTAGGCCTACTTGATGTTTTGCCCGATTTTTTAGCTACGTAGTTAACAGCTCTAGAATGGCTTCTCAAAACGCTTTGGTCTGTTTCAGCAGATTCTAAGGATAAAGCTAAGGATGTTGTAGCCTTTAAATCCAGAGTCTGCTTCAACAACTCGCGTTGAATGACTTCAGATTGGATCCCCCCAATTAGGCGATCCCTAATCATTTCGCTGTTAATGTCTTTAATTTTTGCGAAGTCACAATACTTCGTCATTAGCTTTAAGGCAGCTAAATATTCCCCGATACTCTCATCTGATTTTTGCGATCTTCTAAAGAATTTAACACGCTCAGATACCACTGAGGGCACTGGCTCAATGTCGTCTAAAACTTTTTTAACGAGCTCATCAAATGTTAATGAGTCGGGCAAATCAGGTGAGAGGATATTAAGAATTCTATCAAACATTTTCTGGCCCACAGATGCCATTAGAAAATTAACTTGCTTGGTTGCTGGTATTTCTTTAGCTAAAAAAAAGTAACGAATTCGGCTGGAGTATTTCTCCCATGTGTCAGACTCGCAATCGAATTCCGAAAATAAACCAGCGGTTTTAGACGAACCCATGTTGACGTCGTCTTCACTATCACTAGATTCAAAATTTAGAATTAAATTAGAACTAGCTTCATTAACGCTTGCGTTCACTACTGAATTATTTTCAGTTTCACTTTCACTGCTAACTTTAGCAGTTACAGGTGGTTTGCTACCGACACCTGTCTTTGGCATAAGCCTACAAAATTAAATTTAATTAAATTTAATTACAATCCTGTTTAACATGCAAGGATTAAACTGGAGCACTCAAGACTACCGGTCACTTATTTAAACACAGAAATAAATCAAGCTTGACTGTAGCCTACCTAGTTGTATAAATTAACTGCCTACAAGTTAAATTTAAAGGGACTAGGCTTTGAAAAAATGTTTTACGTTCACCATTTGCAACGTTTTACAAAACAACACTTCTGGCCTAAGCCTCAGCACAGACCAGATTTCACTAAGTTTGAGCATAAACCTACGGTGTTAAATTTTACACCGGCACACACTAGCCCGAATATGGGCAATGGCACAATCGAATTTACAAGGGTTAATTTAGCAGCGCATTTTTCGAACCTTCAGGTTTATAGTACTGCCTGTGCGGACACGCCAGTGCGTCGCTCTAGAACACTGCCAAGGTAAAATTAACCATAATAAATCCAATTGCCCACTTCGGTTCTAGTTGTTAAGGTACTAAATTTAACTATTATCATTTCGTACCACACAGCACTACCACGTCAAAATAACACTGTTTGCAAAAGTTTAAACTCTGATAGGAATTCAGAGCACTAATTTTCATTGCCAAAATAAAAAAAATTTGCAACTTACCACAAATATGGAGCAAAGATGTGGTTGAAGACCTATCAGTTAAGCTTAAGTTTTTAAAGATTACCAAAGGTACCGGACTCGTCGCCAACTGTGATGTCCTAGGCGGGGACACACCTTAGCCCAGCGTGGGCACCAATGGTAATAATCACACGGACTACCAGAGTGTAGGCTACAGCTGATAAGACAGCGAACTTCCTGTTTACTTCTCTTTAAATACAATTATAACAGGAAGTCATGTGATGCAACTTAATACAATATATAATTATAGAAGAGCCTATTAGTAGTTAAAGGGGTATCTTGGTAGGGTTAACATATTGACATGAAATTGATTGCTGCCATTGTGGAGCACACAAGTGACGACTCCACAGTATTGACTCCATATTGGTTTGTTTGTGGTGCTAATTGCTCCTTATTGCCGAAAATTACGAGCTAGATCGGCCGCTTCCGCGATTTTGAAAGTACGGAGGCTGCTAAATGACATCAAATTTTTTACCTTTTCACGCTTTTTTTTGCAACTTTGTGTTTCTTCTGATTTATTTTTTCTCTCCCTGTCATGGAGTTATCTATTGAGTCGATCGTGGCTCCCACTCCTACTAAACAATGCTTCCAACAAGGTTTTTTTTGCAACGGGGAAAAAGCAATAGAAGAACAACCCAATTTTTTGATGCTCTCCCCTTTTCCACTCCACCCAGTGCTAACATTCATTCTGCAGTTCATCCGTCCAAGGAAACTATGACGTCCTCTGCCCCACCGCTCTCAAAACCTTCAACCATTGACCGTATGAGTGATCGACTCTACTATATTCTGACAAAACTCGAACATGCATGCTGCGAAAAGGACATTGACCTTTCCTCCATCGATTCCAAGTTGTCAGTTATCGAGCAAGCTACCCAAAGCATGGCGGATGGCTGTAATGCTAACCTGGGAATCACATCTTCAAACAGCCCTCTCCGAGCAATTGCAGTTTGGCCTCCAAGAATTAAAAGACGAATTAAAGGCATCGGTTAATTCACTGCTCACTGCATCTAATTCCCAAGCCCATCATGAACGGAGTGAAGTCCTACAATTCAACGAACATACTAAATCTGTTGAGCTTTCAACTATACTTACCGTGTGTAGACAAGGTGCAGCAGCGGGAAGCATTGAGCTATGTTCGGCTAGACTTTCGACACTGCCGCTCAAGTCCACTTGTTCAGTTGTGCCTCCTGTGAGCTGCGATCCCGTCAACCTGCTGAGCATCACGAAGGACTATCTACCTCCAAATATCACACTACGTAAGGGCAAGGACAAAGTGATAAATAAACCTGGGTAGCATACCAGAAACAACTTTGCTACATCAAGAGAACAGGTGAACAAGGTTACTAAAAATACCAACGAACCTGCTAACGAACAACTGCCCCAAGCTGCAAGCTGTGCTGAATCCAACATCGTTTCGACCACAACTACAAAATACTTACGAGCTACACCAGCATCCCATGGCAGCAATCCTTTATGGCAAAATCCAACAGTTATCTTAGGCGATTCACATGTAAGAAGCATTAGGTGTGGCTCTAATTCCCAATACAAATGTTGGCCTGGGGCAACAGCCGGATTTATTCTTTCCCGTATCCAGATGTTTTGCAGGAAGCAACACCTGAAACTGCATTTGTGATCTCTGCTGGGTCAAATGACATTTCATCTAACCAGCAGAATCGGATTGTTAACACTGTCTCGGAGATCATAAGTTTGATACGATCTTTTCGCCCTAAGTCAAGGATTACCATTATTGGCCTCTTCCCTCGTCTTGTACGTACACAGAGAGGTGAGGACCAATTGGTTTCTCACACCAATCTTTTGATACGAAATGTTTGTGTGGACCTGAAGTGTAACTTTCCCTCCCTTGACTACAAGATTTGTTGTGACCATACCCTGCTGGCACGCGACTCACTTCATCTAACGGCTCGTGGCAAGTCCAAACTCCAAAGCGTTCTTGAAACCCTACACGTGGGGCAAAGTTTTTCCCAAAGTGACATTAGAACTGGTGTAACTAACTCACCCTTGGTTTCGGTAAATCGGCACTAGTTGGGAGTACTCCCACCTTTTTCAGTCCTCCCCAACCACAACGTCGTGCCATGATGGAGGGGATCAAGTGCATTTACCTGAATGCTCGTAGTGTTGTAAAGAATTTTAATGAGTTTTTAGCACTGCTCGCGGGGGGTGCTTATGATCTTGTCTTTGTTGTGGAGTCATGGCTTCACGAGGGGGTGACTGACGCAATGATTGTGGGTTCTTATCCGTACCGAATTATCCGTCGGGACCGACCATCGCGTGCGGGTGGCATTTTTATTCTGCACAAGCTCCATCTCCAAGTGGCTATAACAGAAGTTGGTGCTGGGCTTGAGGCACTGGCAGTAATTTTGACTGTTTAGAGGTTAAATATTATCCTGGGATACTTACCTGATAGCCATTCCCAACCGGCGATCTTAAATATGTGTAGTTTTTTTTCTAAGTTTATCCATCCTACTTATTCCAATATTCTTTTGGGCGATTTTAATTTGTCCACGTCGACTGGGCTGGCCCAACTGCTGCTGATAAACCCCACTGTGACTTTCTTGATTTGATTGCCCCACTGGCTCTAACCCAGTTGGTTGATTTCCCAACGCGAGGAGACAACATCCTCGATCTTGTTTTCTCCGACAGTGATCGACTTATTTTTGACCTGCATGGCATTGAGCATCTTGGCAACAGTGATCACTGCATGATTGTCTTCACGATCAATGCGGTATTTTCTTGCACCCCCAAGTCTGTTCCCCAACTGGGCAAGACAGACTTTGCACTGCTTAAAAGCCACCTCGCAAGCATTGATTGGAATGCACGGCTCTCCTCGTATAGCCAAAATGTGGACAGTGTCTGGAATGGTTTTCATAACTTGCTCAAACGAATTGTTGACCAATGTCACTCTCGGAGCAGGAAACAGCACATTAAAAATCAAGATTGTCGGTCACAATCCAATTTAAATAGGTTACCAAATTACATCCGTAATCTAGGCAAAAAAAACTTAGGCTATGGCATCAACTTAGGGATGTAAAGTCTCCATCGAACTTCGCATCTTATAATGAGTGTCGTTCCCAATATTCGGCTGCGGTTAACGACTGGCTCAATCGCAAAGAGACTGATGTACTTCAAGAGGGAAATTTAGCTGCCCTCTTTCGCTTTTACCGGGCGAAAACCCACACCTCACGTGCTCTACCACCCTTACTATCTGGGGGCGTTTTCGTTTCTTCAGACTCTGATAAAGCAGAACTTTAAACGATCTTTTTGCCTCTAATGCTGTAATTGATAACCATTTCATCCCATTGCCATTTAATTTGCTCCTTTTGGAGTCTACGGAGCTAACTGAGGTAATCTGTACCCGATCCAGTGTGCTTCACACACTTCATAGCTTAAAACCGAGCCATGCAGTGGGTCCGAACGGTTTTTCTTCTTTTTTCTACAAACAAATTGCCAACGAAATTTGCAATGCATTGCTTTTCTTATTTAAATTATCATTTTCCTTTGGAAAATTACCAACTTTATGGAAGAATGCAAATGTGGTTCCAATCTTCAAAAAGGGCAACAACTCTGATTGACGTAATTACAGGCCAATTGCCCTGACAGTGGTACCATGCAAGGTCATGGAGTCAATTACTTCGTTATCTTACTTCTCACGGGCTCCTTAATCAAGATCAGAACGGTTTTCTTCCGGGCCGCTCTACGACTATCCAACTCTTAGTAGCACTGGACTACTGGTCCGATGCATTTGATCTTGGTATACCTACTATGTTACGTATTACGATTTTACAAGGCATTTGAGTCGGTGGTGCATACTAAATTGCTGCACAAACTTAGGATGCTTCACATTGGAGGCAATCTTCTTCTTTGGCTGAGAAATTTCTTAATTGGCAGATCTCAGTGTGTACAGGTGGGCACATCGAGGTCCTCTTCTCGAGACCTTATCAGTGGTGTGCCACAGGGATCTGTTTTAGGCCCGCTCTTGTTTGTTATTTATTTAAATGACTTTTTCGCCGAGTCGCGGTGTGCCGACATTGCACATTTCAAATTTGCTGACGACTTAAAGGCATCAACTCCAATTACTTCCTTCACGGACGGATACCTACTTTCGCCTCATATTGATGCTGTGGCGCAGTGGTCTCTTGATTGGCAACTGCCACTTTCCATTAATAAATGTAATGTACTTCATATTGGTGCCACCAATCCATGCTTTGAATACACTCTGTCTGGAACCACATTGGATGAAATCTCTTCTGTGCGTGACCTGGAAGTGTGGTTCTCTAGCGACCTGAAATCCACAACCCACTGTTGCAAGATTTCTGCCTCAGCCTATCTTAGATTAGCTATGGTACGGCGTTGCTTTACTTCTGCCCGTGTAAAGACTAAGATTTGGGCCTATAAGGTGTTTGTTCGCCCTGTCTTGGAATTTGCTAGCCCAGTTTGGTCACCGAATCTTCTGCAGGATATTGACCGGCTCGAAGCTGTTCAATGCTGTTTTACTCGTAACCTTAATGGATATCGAAATTACACTGCTAACACAAGGCTATCCATGGCCCATCTTGAACCCCTTGAACTGCGAAGGCTTAAAGTGGACCTCGTTTTGACATTCAAAATCTTGCATGGACTGCTCTCAGTGGACGTGCCATTTTTCTCATTTGCAAATTGTAACACTACACGGGGCCACTCACTTAAACTTAGCAAACCCGTTTCGCGCACAGATTGTAGGAAATTCTTCTTTGCGTCACATGTTGTCGGAGCTTGGAACTCCCTTCCCGAAGTTGTAGTCATTGCACCCTCCGTGAGCGTGTTTAAACGCTGTTTGGAAGAACATTCACTTGCTAGGTTTCTCAAACGAAATTACCATCCCTGACAATTTTCTCTTTTTTACAAGGAACGGATTTAGTGGCCAACGCCCTTCCGTCATCCTGACCATTAAAGGTCAAAGTTATATTTATTTATTTATAAAGTGAATACTTGCGCCCTATTCAATCTCACACATTTACTGGTGTGCTCCATCATGAATTGTTCTTTACCAAAGGCTGCAAAGCAATTACCGCAGTAAAATTTCTTGTTACTTCCAACACCTCGAAATCGGAGTACCCTATCAATATCGAGGATGGCGCAGTAATGAGTATTTCCTTTTTCGTCGGCTATTAGTAACAGGTCAATTACTTCTCCTTCCATGTTTTTGTTCACTCTCACCGGGTGTAACCCTATCGATCCCTTGTAAGAAATTACGTTACTGGACAAATTGTTGACTCGTTCGAAGGAATCAATTTGCCGTAGACTCACGGGGAACGTTAACATGAAATGGTCTACGGTATTCAAAAATGGTTCGTAATATCTAACCTCGGTTTCGTAGCACTTCATTTTAGCGGCTAAAACTGAATACAGAAAGCACTTTTCGTCAGAATTTTCCACATTCACTATAACTTCGCTTTTCTTGCGTAATGCACTCGGCAAGGGTAAGAAAGAACTAGGGCAAAAAGGATCGATTTTTGCCACTCTTACGGTTAATCCCCGAACTTTCGAAAAGCGCCAACCACTACCTTTTTCTTCGAAAGTTTCGACGGACTCTTGTATTTTTTGCAAGCTTCTTCCAACATTTCCGACACGTCAGATACGTTGTAAATAGCTGTATAGAGGGACCAGAAATAGGCTCGCACTGTGTTGGAATCCCTGCTAAAATCTGCTTCTAAACACAGTTGAAATTTACAATTGGTCAGTTGATCTAAGCAAGTCGTAATAAGAAATTTGAGCGGACAATACAGTAAATTGTGCGCTAGGGATGAATCGAGATATTCAATTTTACGGAAATAAATTCGATGCGTATCATCATGCACCAACTTGCAAGTTACTTCACCTTCAATATCTTTCAACTCGTTTTCGAAGAGTAAACATTCTGGTTGAAGATCGGATCAATGGTGGGAAGATGATGGATCAATTCTTGTCGAATTGCGTAGACATTTCCACAATACGTACACGTAAACGACGATTTTGAATTCATTTTCTTTTTCTCGAAAGAAAACTTTTCATTCCTTTTATTATATTAAGAAAATAAATTTTCATATCCCCACAATTCCCTTCCTTCCCTAAGTGAGTTCAAAAAATATGCGGGAAAAATACAAATAAAGGTTCCTCCAGATCGATGAAAAAGGTATTAAAAGGCAGTTTCGCACCCTCTTCTAGATTGACATCCCGCACCCTCCTCCAGATCGACGGAACCCCTCGCGTGTCCAGAATTACCCCCACTTTGATCCCGTGAGCGGAAGTGACGTAATAGAAGGTCCAGATCAATGAAAACGTATGAAAGGTAGTAAAAAGCACTTTCCCACAGTCTACCATCTTGACAAATACAAAAAAAAGGTGTTAAAAGACACCCTCCTCCAGTTCGACGTACCCCCACTTTTCATCAGGTGAATGGAAGTGCATCATTACCCCCATTTTGATCGGAAGTGGTATCGTAGGAACCCATCCTCCTCCAGATCGACGAAAACCGGAAAAAAGGTAGTAAAAAGCACCCTCCTCCAGATTGATGGACCCCACTTTTCATCAGGTGAATGGAAGTGCATCATTACCCCCACTTTTATCAGGTGAGCGGAAGTGGTATCGTAGGATATAGCAAATCCCACACTCCTCCATATCGACGAAAGCCGGGAAAAAGGTAGTAAAAAGCACTTTTCCACCCTCCTCCAGACTGATGAAAAATGGAAGACGCCATTATCCCCCACTTTTATCAGGTGAGCGGAAGTGGGGGTATATAGCTTACTTAATATCGTATTTTACCACTACTCAATACAAGCAGTAGCAACAGAGTAACAGCTCATGAAGTACGAGCAATCTCCACATCGTAGGCCCACCACGACGCCTTTCCCATCCAAGAAATCCTGGCAGTAGCTTCCTGGCGTAACATTACAACATTCCCCTTACATTACTTGCGGTACATGTCAAGATAAGAGAACAGACTACACCGGTTGGGACCTATCGTCGCAGCCAGAACCGTAGTCAAGCCCCCCTTACGCACTCGGAACGAATCAGAAGCAAGCCACCACCAAGACAGAAGCAAGCCAAACCACTGATGGAAGCAAGACCCATCTCTAAAACCAACGGTCCTTTTCAGGGCCACCAAACACCACGAAAGAGACCAGTGTTCTGTTTAAAGTGCGAATAAAATATTTGTTTCATTTTTGGGGAAGCCTGCTTGCAACCTGGGGCGCCCGTCAAGGATTAACAGTAGACCTCGTCAAAGATTAGGTGGTGCCCGCCACCTGATCTTTGACGAAGTCTCCTGTTAATGCAAAATTAACAGGTTACGGATGTTTTCTACCCCGCAATAAGAAAGCCCATTTTGCCTGACCCCATGTCTGGCTGACTAAAAATGGTTTCTTTTGCCTAGGAAAACATACATAACCAAACTCGCCCTACCTCCCCTCTTGAGTCACCACCTCACACATTGAGAGAAAATAAATGGTGAAAGCGTTCGCGCTTTTGCTTTAATAGAGGAGGACTGCGCCGCGCAGGCACCTGCTTGCCAACCTACTGCACTGCGCCGCGCAGGCGCGGTAGGTTGGCAAGCAGGCGACTACAAAACAACCAAGAAACCTCCAGGGGGACATCCATTGAGGATCAATGAATGCAAAATTAACAGGTTATGTATGTTTTAGTAGGCAAAAGAAACCATTTTTAGCCTGCCAGACATGGGGGCCGGCAAAATGGGCTTTTTTTTCCAATTGTTTAAAACACTGTCGAGTGCAAGTTTTCAATTAACAATGGGCACCCACGATCTTATTGTGGTGCCCTGTTACATTAGTCTTCCTCAGGCGGTGAGTATTCAATGTTGGAGAGCTACTTCTTACTCCATTGTGACGAGCGGTCATTCTGTTTGAATTCGCATCCTCTTCCCACTGATCTCTACAAAGCTTACTGGGAGGAGCAATGCATTTCCATTTCTGTGCGAGTTGGTGGGCTAGTCTTGGGTGCACTAGATGCTTAATGTTCGGAAATGCTGGTGGCTGTATATTCTTAAGGCTTTGATTTTCGTATCTCATGATGTCAATGGAAATAGATTCCAGTGCTCGGAGGTGTGAGTTGCTGGAAGAGTTGGAATAAAGGGTAGACGTGATTTTTTTCCAACGCAATGTTGTGTTTGGAGTTGAATCGATGTAGAGCAATTCCATTTTCTTCATCATGGGTGTTGGTTGCGGAAATGTGGTCCAGCAACTGAATTTTAACTCCCCTTCGGGTTTTCCCTGCATAGAAGGCCTCACATTCGTTGCATGGGACTTTATACACAGTACATTTTGTTGTTGCACAGCGGTTTGCAAATTCATGTTTCTTCTGTTAGTGTGGTTGCTTTGTTTTTCTTCCACTTGTCTCGTTTTTTCCAGAGTCGTTTTTTGGCTCACTTTTGTTTGTGTGCTGTTGCACTTTGCTCCGTGTGTTGTACTGGTGTGTCGATTGTGTGTCTCACTGTGTCTTGCGTTCGTCTCTCATTGGGAGATTTTTCTCGTTTTGTGGCTCCTTCTCATTCTCGCTATTCGGTTCAGTGTTACGTCTACTCGCGAGCAACTTTTTAAGGTTGTGTTATGTAATATTATTAATTAAATAAAACACAGTGAGACTGTTGCATGACGGCCAGCTAGTCTGAACCATCGAGTTAGCTATTATATAAATTGCCGCACAGATTACATAAATGTGCTTGTGCTTGCAGTGCCTCGTACATAAAGGTTTGTACTAAACACTGAGTATTGCAATATGTAACACCCCCCCCCCTTTTTGTTAATACAACAAAAGTGATTATGTCAAATCGAATTCCAAGTTCTTTTAATGAGTACATCTTTAAGTTATAATGTAGTCGTCGTACTTCATCGAAGGTTTAACATTCCGAACACTTCTCGTCTGAATCACTGCTGGTACGCCAAGATCAAGCTGTACTTGTTGTTGGGCCAGAGTTGGCACAGGTTCTGGCAGTTGCCTTGCAACAGACGCCAACGGCTGCAGTGGATAATATCCTCTGCTGTACATATTTCTGGGGCTGCTGGCTTCTGCCCCTTTTCTGGTCCACTAGCTCCTTTTTGTCCAGTCTCTTCAGTTGTATCCCGACGAATGTGAACTTTATTTTGTGTGTAAGTTCCACCAGCCTGAGAGTTGATTGTATATCTTTGGTGTGATCCAACATTAACTATCGTTCCCTTCATCCAGGGTGCATCAGTCTTCAATCTAAACCATACTGGATCATGTGCTTTCAGTGCAGGGAGTTCCTTCGTATGCTGGTTTGAGCCAATGACCTGCTGCTGCTGTTGTTGTTTCTGCAACGTACTGCTTGCATGGCTGACATCATAATGAGGAAGCCATCTGTCGGGATGTGCTGGTATCCATCAACAATTCTGCCGGAGATCGAAGTCCATTTGAAGGTATAGTCGAAGATCAAGCAGTACTACGTGTAGGTCTTTTCCCGTCTCCTCCGCCTTGAGTAAAGTTTTCTTCAACGTTTGTACCACCCTCTCTGCTTGTCCATTCGACTGCGGATATCGTGGAGATGACATGTTATGAGTAATATCCCACTCTTTGTTGAAGGTAAGCATCTCGTACGAGTTGAATGGCGAACCTTGGTCGCTGATCAATTCCTCTGGAATGCCATGTCTTGCGTATATTGATTTCATGCAATCAGTCATAGCCTGAGCAGTCGTTCCATGCATGTGTCCCACCTTGATGTACTTGGAAAAATAGTCGATCATAAGCAGATAAGACTTCTGTTTTAGTGTAAAAAAATCACATCCGACCTTATGCCATGGCCGCTGTAGCAATTCCGATCGATCAATGGTTCTCGCTGATTCGCTCTTTGGTGTTTCTGACACGAGTTACACCTTGATACAAATTCTTCGACATCTTTGTTTAAATTTGGCCATTAAACATATTCTCTTGCCTTAGTTTTCATAGCGACTATCTCACGATGTGCCGTGTACAGTCTGTTTAAAACATCCCATTGTGCTGCTGCTGGCACGACCAGCCATTGACCATGACACAACATACCATCACTTGTGATGTACAATTTTTCTTTGCAATGCCAACATTTTCTTGCTTCAGCTTCACCCCTAGGCTGATTTTTGTGATGAGGCCAGCCAAGGTCTCATCAGTTTCTGTTTGAGCTCTTAATTCGGCCCATTTACTGGTTGATGCTTCTACATTCCACAGACTCTTGCGGTAAGTTCAGGCATCTTCAAAACTGGCATCATTTAATGGGGCTCTAGATAGTGCATCAGCTGTCACTAAACGTTTTCCTGGCACATACGTGAGCTTTACGTCATAGCGATTTAATCTCATTAGTAGTCTTTGCAGCCTTGGTGAAATGGTATCATACGGCTTCTCACTTAAGCCTAACAGAGGTTTGTGGTCACTTTCCACATGCAGCCTCCTACCATATGTGTAATAGTTAAATTGTTCCAAGTCATAAACCACAGCAAGCAATTCCTTCTCAATTTGTGCATAGCGCTGTTGTGTTGCAGACAGCATTGCTGAAAAAGCACTGCTCCGAGACCGTACTGACTCGAGTCGACGGACAAAATTACTTCCAACTTTGGATCAAAGATTTTTAGGCACGAGCTTCCACCAAGACTTCATTAATCTTTTCTAATGCTTGCTACATATTTGCATCCCACAGCCAAGATGTATCTGTCTTTAGCGGCTGTCGCAACAGATAAGTCACAGTATCATGTCGAGGAATCGTTCACAACTCCGCTGGTGACTGTGGTGCGTCAAATCCCGCTATTACGTCCACCTTATGCGGATCTGATTTTATGCTGTCTGTAGAGATTATGTGTCCCAAATACGTGATTGAGGATTTTGCCAATTGAAGTTTCTGTTTGTTGAATTTCAGATTCTCCTTTCTAGCAATGGACAATGTTCTCCTTAGCAAGTCACAGTGGTCCTCAATTGACTTTGAGCCTATAGTTGTCATCAATGTATGGGTTGGTACTGGGTTCCCCTTCGAAGATTTCTTCCATCAATCTCTGGAATTCTTCCGGAGCACAGTTTAATCCATATGGTGGAACGAGGTACCTCTAACGTCCCCATGGTGTGGTGAACGTCGTCAGCAATGATGACTCTTCATCCAGTGGGACGTGCCAGAATGCACTTTTAGCATCCAGCAAAGTCAAGTATTTGCAGCCTTGTAAGCTCTGAAACAGTCTATGTTTTGGTATTAAATAGTGTGCTCTTTGAACAGCTTTATTTAGCGCTCTTGAGTCTGAGCAGATGCGTAGTTTGTCCACCGAATCCAATACCACCATGTTGTTGACCCACTCGGTTGGATGGTCTACTTTGCGACAATTCCATTTTGGATCATTCTTTGTAGTTCGTTTTTACTCTAGCATGAAGAGCCAGAGGTACATTTCGAGGTCCAGCTATGTGTGGAGTAGCGTGTGTTACAGTTCACTTAATGCGACCTACGCCTTCAAAGCAATCCTCAAATTCTTAAATTATTTGTTCTGGTGTTGTCTTGCCTGCGAGTCTCTCATCTTTGAATTGTACTTTCGGGTTATCCAGTAATTGGCTCATGGTTTGCTGTTCTTTGTTTTTACTTGTGGTAACCTTTGGCGAGTCATTCCTCTTGGCTGCTGTTGTAATGCATACATTCGTCAAATTAATCCAAGTTCAATGCATGTTTTCAGGCCTAAAACAGGTGTTGCTTGGAACTTTGTAATCATAAACCTGAATTCTCCAGTTTTGCACTGTGTTGCACAGGTTAACCTACATTCACCAGCTAATGGAACTTGATTATCACAGTAATCTAGCACTGGTTGCTGGGTTGGTTTTATTTTTGGCCTATTTTTTCCCATTAGCAGCATGTACAGTGGGATCACATTCACTTCTAATGTCTAATTTAAATGTAATAGTCAGACATTATTGACTAAGACTTTCTGGTACCAACCATTTTCTTTTATGTCTTTCTCCTGATCACTAAGATGCATCACCCTCAGTTCTCCTAAATATGCACTTTCATACACACTTTCAATTTCGTCATTTTTTAAGATATTAACTTTGGCACTCCGTTTTATCTTTGTTTTACACTGACTGGCCCAATGATTTTTAAATGCACACTTTGAACAAGTGGTTCCAAATGCTGGTCACTGCCTTGGGGGATGAGTACGACCACATTTTGTGCACATCAGGTTTTTTACATTTGTTCCATTATCGCTGCCTTGAATGTGCTGACGCGGATTGTTCCCGCCATTCTTGTTCCAGGTCTGCTGATTGGGCTGGCGGGCATTTTTGTTCCACCCACCAGCGCGAGTTGAAAATGCATCGACAGTTGCCGTTTTTATTTCGCGGTTCATCGCATTGACTTGTGCTTTTGACAATTCTGCTGCTTTACAAGCTTTTACAACTTCGGTCAATGTTAATTTCTTTAAACTACTTTCTCTCAGTAGTCGTTCCTGCAAGGCTTTGTCGTTCAATCCTTGAATGATTTTGTCGCAAAGCATGCGATCAGCCATTGTGCCGTAATTGCAATTAATAACAACTCTCCGCAGTGTGTTTACAAATGAATCTAAAGTTTCCCCCCGCAATTTGATTCAGTTCAATGAATATATAACTAGCAAAACTTTCACTTTGGTAGCCTCCATAGTGTTTTCCAAGCTCATAAAGCACCTGTTTCAAGGTCGCTGTTGTTGCTGGGTCCACTGGTACGAATTCATACGTCCTGTACTGGTTTTTAAGTTCCTCTCCGCACACGTGACGAAACAAGGCTAGTTTTCTACCTTCATTCTTGTTGTCGTATTCTAGTGTTTCAAGGTAATCCTCGAAATCTTGATGCCAGAGCCGCCATGCTTCTGCTGGATTCGTGCCCACTTCGAATTGTTGGATTTGCGTTAGATTACAGCCATTTTACAGTTCAGGAAGTACCTGTGTCTTCTTGCGACACTTTACACAAATGTTGGGCATCGTCGAATTAATTCTGATACCATGTTATGTATTATTATTAATTAAATAAAACACAGTAAGACCGTTGCATAACGGCCAGCTAGTGTAAAAGGATTTTATAAGGCTTAATTGGTCTTTATAACAGAAACAATACAGCTAATTAATTATGCACATATCTTCATAGATATCTTAGATTTATTAATGCATGAACCGAATAATTATTCCCAGAGACCAATTTGGCTCCAGTTGAATGAACATTACTAGGAACCCTTTTCAAAAGAGACCGAATGACGGTAAGTCCATTGTAATCCGAACCAGTGTAATTAACTCATTGTTAGAGCTGAAGGTTGGCATTATCAGTTATTCACGATCCATTCATAGAACCTAAATTACTTTATAGAAGGAATTTCAATTACGATAAGATCGTCACTAATGATCGATCAGTTCCTAAAACAACAATGAATCACTCCCAAGTGGGTGACAGTTAATTAAGTCGGCAAGTAACTCAAAGCGCCGAATACGAGGAACCAACTAATGAACCCGAATACAATGATTGACATGCGTAGCGGGCCCTAATAGAAATAAGGATCCAAGCTGTCAAAACCACACAATTCTAAGTATTGCTATAATCAATAAAGGCAACAATAGAGCGATTGTCCATGATAACGCTCGTGTATAAAACGGCACGAGGAAATGTTGCAATATCAGTGGTGTTTTACATTGTTCACGCCAGCACATTCGTCGAGGCCAAGCTAAGCACGGAAGGTGGAAAGCCGTGCCGTGTAGCTAACGGAAGCCGGTTGGAGGCAGCCCACAGCTGAGCGATACTTACGGACAAGCGTCCATATCAAGCTAAGTATTAGTATAAGGAGTATAATTGATTTGGATTGTTGGGATTAATTATCATTAATCATAATGCACAAATTATTTATTCTTACCCAGTCATTAATTTAACGATCAATTAGTATGATTATTCCAAGTTCTCGTAATAATGCCCAGCTTATTACTGAATTACTGCAACAGTACGAACTCAAACCATTACAACCTGTCTCGATTTAATTGACCATATGTGGGGTCAATATTGTGCACAGTAGAGTGTTGATTAAATGGCCCAGTTGTTGTTGAATGCTGCTTATTATTTGTGCCTCTCTTCCCAGTGTTGATTTTATGCCAATGTACAATTGATTGAAATTGCTATCCTGATAATAATGATTCGTTCTGGGACAAAAGCTCACTAGAATAAATCATTACAATGGTGTCATAATTATTGTGATTCAATTCCCTTAAATCCCCGGAGGCAAAAAGCAGAACAAATTTTTTTAAAGCATACAGTTGTATTAAGCTATTATTTTGAAAAATGTCAATTTTAGTGTCTAAAAAGCTAGAATTAAGTGCTAATTACAAGTAAGACATTTTCCAAAGGCAAGCAATGATCGTTAGTTTAAATTGTGAAAAATTTAGTAGCCTACCTTCACGAGGAGTAGCGCTTGTAAGCTTTGTTGGTCAAATAGAATTGTTGATTTTCGCTAAGCATTTGAGCGATTATTTTGCAGATTGATGTATTGGGTTGATTCAGGTTGATGTATTGGCAAGTGTGAAATATTTTTCAGTGTATGATTTTATGTGTATTTTAAAGGAAATTTGTATTTAAAGGAACCATATATATTCTTTTAACCAATAATTGGGAATTTGGTCAATTTTGAGGCAATTTCTAGGCCTAAATTGTGTGTTATTTGCATTTATCTAGTTCCGCTATAGGAATTATTTGCTTGTGGCAGTGCTTAAAATAATCTTCGTCAAATTATTGCCCTATTCATGTGTTGGCTTTTATAATAAGTCTAGTAATTAGCATATTTAAAGGGAATTTTCATTATTTTAGTGCAAAAGTGCAGTAAAAGTTTATGTGCTAGAATTTAAAAGTATTGTGCTTAAATAAGGCTTAACCTAGCTGTAAACTTAAAATATCAGTGTTAATAATACCTAGAAATAGAAGAAATCGTGCTAGAGGCACAGTTCAGGTATCTTTAAGGAGCAGACCCATTAAAAGACCTCAAAACCGAGGCGATTTTGTAGAATTTACAGATGGTTCAGTTAGCACCCCAAACCAGGATAATACTTACACTACTCCAGATGAGTCAGATGTAGAATGAGACGATACTATTGATGAGATTGACGTTGTTTTGGATTTACCGCGACCTAGGCGATTTCAGTCACAATCACCAAAACGTGCAAATAAAAACAAAAACCAGTCTAGGGGTAGATTAAGGTCAAGGTCTCAACACGATAATCGTGTACTGCATGATACTCAAGTACCAAATCATAACCCCATACCACCTAATTCTCAGGTACCACTTAGTACACAAGTATCGTTACATTCCCAGGTACCATTAAGCTCACAGGTACCGTTAGTAGTGGTAAAATACGGTATTACGTTACATAACCCCCTTCTTCCGGTCACGTGATAAAAGTGGGGGTAATGATGCACTTCCGGTCACGTGATGAGAAGTGGGGGTAATGACGTCACTTCCGGTTTTCGTCGATCTGGAGGATGGTGGAAATGTGTCTTTTGCTACCTTTTTTTCGTTTTCATCTATTTGGAGGATGGTGGAAAAGTGTCTTTTGCTACTTTTTTTTGTCCATCTGGAGGAGGGTGGAAAGTGACGTCATTACCCCCACTTTTTCATTTTCATCGATCTAGAGGATGGTGGAAAAGTGCCTTTTGCTATTTTTTTGCATCCTTTTGCTACGTCCGTGATACCTCACTTATGATGTCACAGTGAGCCAAATGACGTCACTTCCGGTCATGTGATAAAAGTGGGGGTGTCACTTCCGGTTTTCGTCTATATGGAGGATGTTGGGAAAGTGCTTTTTGCTACCTCCTATGACGTCACTTCTGGTGGGTAACTTCACGCTAATGCCATATGAACAACTTCAGATTAATGCCATATGAGCAACTTTCCGCTAATAGCATACGAGCAACTTCACGCTAATACCATATGAGCAACTTCACAAGTTTTTCTAAGTTTTTTCCTATGCTTCGCGAGCTTTTACATTGTGAGAATGACGAATTAGCAATACTGACGTTATTTAGGATTTTTAAAAATAATTTTATTGATAGGACTCAATAACTACATCGTGTTTCTAGACAAAACTCCTAAGCTGTATAGGTTTTCTTGTATTGTCCTCTTTTCATTTTCAGTTATAATTTCCAACTCCTTCAATCCCCCTAGAATTTTCATAATTTCCTCTGCATGATTAATTCTACCCCTCAACAATATTCCCACCAAGACTCTCAGCCTATCAACCAACGCGTTCGGGTTGTTGTCATCTACTTCAACAGAGTCGTCTGGCCCCGATTCTTTCGACTCTGATTCATCCGACCCCGATTCGTTAGTCCCCGATTCTTCCGACTCATCTGACTTTGTGTCGTTCGACCCCGATTCGATAGTCCCCGATTCGCTCAACTCTGATTCGCTTGGCTCCGATTCGTCATATTCTTTCTTCCAGCCAACCACTTTTCTCCTTCTTTATTTCCTCCCAAATTGGTTTGATAACACGCACGTACTTGTAACCACGATTCGATTTGGGTTTTCCAAAGTAAGGGTCGTAGTTTCGATATAAGGCATTACTGTCTTTCAGAATCGTGCCGTATGAGGCCAAAACTTCGGGATCGAACGTTTCGTACTGCAAGACTTTTTGTGCCAGTAAACTCCACAGCTGATTTTTTCCTCGGTACTTCTTTCCTTCCAACACTATGTCGTTCTCTCGTATTTTAATAGTTTTGTTACCAATCATGAGGTCTCCCGTGTCCATGTTGTACCTTAATCCAAACACGTAATCGTTTTCTTTCAGCATTTTGAAAAATCTATGCAAATAATATCTCGAAGTCTCCCCCAATCTGTGACCCTTTAAAAGAGCCTTTAAAGAGCGAAACGATGCTGGAGGAACTCGTCTCGCACCCGATGGAGGAGACCGTTTTGAAGCATTTGGGACGTCATCCTCGTGTTTCCGTTTTTTATGGTTGAATTCCACATCATCTTCCATGTCATCTTTCTCCTTCACGAGGGTGACGCTTTCTAACTCATTTAATCAGATCTGAATGTTTATCTTCCATTATCCCCTTTTTTTTATAAATGATAATCAGGATCTAAACTTTCACTCGATTGGTTGCTTCCATCATGACCCGTTTCTTACCTCATCTTAGGTATTGTTCGAGTATAAACCCCAACGGAAACACTCAAAATATGAACGTTATACACCATTTAATTGTACGTTGGTGTTTTGGCTATGATCTACACCCATTAATACTTCGTTTCATGAGAGTAAAGAACCTATTGGGAACCTTCAAAATACTAATGATGAACGTATTATGTTTTAAACTTGTTCCCACCATGATCTAAAACGGGAGTTACTACCACCTGAGAGGGGAGCCAGTAGTGTAGATTCCCTACTCATATAGTGCATGTAGCCCTGCCCAACTGCACCAGGGTTGGGAGGCCGTGTGTTCGAGTCCAGAACTGCATCTGGACTGAATTTTCTCGAATTTTGTTTTGACACTTAACTCACTGGACTGACCGTAACGGTTATGGGTATAAACTTACAAAAATGTACTTTAAAAATCAACTATAACTCTCAATACATCAGAGTTTGGCTCAAAACACTATCCACTAATAATAACAATTGATTGTTTAAAGGTTTTTCAATATCACCTAAACTCACCGCGTCACTAAGACTAATATCCTTAATATCACACAAAACACAAACTTAGTACAAATCCAAGGAGTGATGTCTTAACCAGAAGTGATGTCATAACAGGAAGTGACGTCATAACAGGAAGTAATGTCATAACAGAAAGTGACATCATACAGGAAGTGATGACATAACAAAAAGTGACGTCATAACAGGAAGTGACGTCATAACAGGAAGTGATGTCATAACAGGAAGTGGTGTCATAACAGGAAGTGACGTCATACAGGAAGTGATGCCATAACAGGAAGTGATGTCATAACAGGAAATGATGTCATAACAGGAAGTGACATCATACAGGAAGTGATGTCATAACAGGAAGTGACGTCATACAGGAAGTGATATCATAACATGAAGTGCAGTCATACAGGAAGTGATATCACAACAGGAAGTGATGTCACAACAGGAAGTGATGTCATAACAGGAAGTGATGTCATAACAGGAAGTGAAATCATACAGGAAGTGAAATCATAACAGAAGTGACATCATACAGGAAGTGATATCATAACAGGAAGTGACATCATACAGGAAGTGATGTCACAACAGGAAGTGAGTAGTAGGAAAATGCGATTTGGTAGACTCAGAGGATAGACAGACAAGATGGTCGCCCCCATGCAAACCGAAGTGCCGCCATTTTCCAAGCGGGTGGTTGTCATGGTAACCGGAAGCGGAACCGGAAGTGCCACCATTTCAAATGACGTCACATCCTGTCGGAAGCGGAACCGGAAATGCCTCCATTTTGGCCCGGAACCGGAAATGCCGCCATTTTTCTAAGATGGACCTCAGGTTTCAGTTTCAATTTTTAATTATTTAAAATGCCCATAACTCGGTAAGCGTTGGTCCTAGAGCAAAACGGAACAAAATTTGGCCCCCATGCATGATATCAGTTGGCCCGGTCAAAAATTATTTTGACCCCCCCAAAAAATAAATTGGCACAGTTCCAAAATACGAAATATGCCCGCAACTCGAGAACTGTCGGTCTTAGAGCGAAACGGTTCGGGATGTGGGTTCCCCAGGCTGTACCCTACGCGTGATCCTCTCCACAAAAAAAGAAAAAAGACACTTTCCCACCATCCTCCGCATTAACAAAAACGAAAAAAAAGGTAGCATCCTCCTCCATATTGATAAAAACCGGAAGTGACGTCCCACCTTTTATCACGTGACCAGAAGTGACGTCATTACCCCCATTTTGATCACATGATCAGAAGTATCATCATAGAAGATAGCAAAAGCACTTTCCCACCATCCTCCATATTGACGAAAACTGGAAGTGACATCATTACCCCTACTTTCATCACGTGACCGGAAGTGACGTCATTAGGCTCAGTGACATCATAAGTGGGGTAATAACATCACGGAGGTAGCAACAAGATGCAAAAAAGTAGCAAAAGGCACTTTTCCACCATCCGGCAGATCGATGAAAATCAAAAAGTGGGGGTCACTTTCCACCCCCAAAAGACACTTTTCCATCATCTTCCAAATAGATGAACACGAAAAAAAAGGTAGCAAAAGACACGTTTTCACCATCCGCCAGATCGACGAAAACCGGAAGTGACGTCATTACCCCCACTTTTCATCACGTGACCGGAAGTGCATCATTACCCCCACTTTTATCACGTGACCGGAAGTGGGGGGTACGTAATGTAATATCGTATTTTACCACTACTATTCTCAAGTTCCTAACAATATGCAGGTTCCACTAAATTTAAGCGTATCAATAAATTCCAGGTACCATTAAACTTAAATGTGCCACAAAATATGCCACAAAATTCTCAGGTTCCATTAAGCTCAAATGTGCCACTGAATTCTAGTGTGCAGGAAAACCCAAATGTACCTATAACTTTTCAAATGCTAAACCATGCTCATGTACAGCATAGCATTCAAATGCCAGTAAACTCTCAGGTACCAGTTCATTTGCATGTACCACTCACCCCAAATGTAGTTGTAAATACTCAGGTTCCACAAGATAATCAAACTCCATTAAATACCCCAAATCAAAGTAATGGCCAACAGCCTGATAGCAGTAACATAAATCTGGTTCAGAATATCTTTGATCACACTTTGGCAGCTTGTTTACAGTCAAATAACGATAATGTTAGACTAACAAGCAATAGTCAGCTTGAAGTTTTAAAAACCATAGCATTTCAAGCCATTCAAAACAGACACCCAAAAGAGAAAAGGCTCTGGGAGGAACTATGTTCCGCGAAAAAAGCAATTTTGCCTTTTTCTGGTGAGGATTCATTAGACATATTTACATTTTCACTAATGGTGGAAAATGTACGTACCTTGGATCCTACATTAAAAGATTCCGAACTAGTTTCTGTTGCATGTAGCAAATGCACGGCAAAAGTAGCAATATATTTAGCTATGAATCCCCACATTGCTAAATCTGATAATTGGTTAGTATTTAAAGAAACCCTAATTGATAGATTTGGTTGTGGAGGAGAAATCATAACTCCATATTTGTTTCACGCAACCCGATTAAACGAAGGGGAAACTATCGAAGGTTTTTTTCAGTTAGATTAGAGAAAATGGCTTCACAGCTTTGGAGAATTAAACCTACAGATACCGAGGCGGAACGCCAATTTAAACAAATAGCAAAAGATGACGGAATGTATTCAGCTTTCCTTCATGCTATGCCACCCAAAATTGAGACGCATATCACTTCTCAAATGCATACTTCATTTCGAAATATGTATAACAGCTATTTTCAAGCGTACTATTTTGGCAGGTTACCAAGGGAAAAACAGTAACCTTAATGCTGCTTAGCTAGCCAAAGCTGCAGCAAATAAACAAACTTCCAAAACCGAAGTAAATAATCTTGCTTTTGGCATAAGGCTAGATAAATAAACTCGTTAGAAAAAGGGATGATTAAACTGCATAATGCTAAATCTAAATTACTGAGGCTATAAACACCACTAACTTGCAAAATAAGATTTGTTACCGTTGTTTAGGCCGAGGGCATCTCAAAAGGGATTGTCGTACTAAGGACGATAACTCACAACGCACTAGACAATGTAACAAACAGCGTAATTTGAATAGTGGGTTTCCAACAATAAATCCTACGGCTGAAATGGTCGTGGAGGAAACCAATACAGGGGAAATAACCATGGAAAATGCGGAAATTATTTTTCTGGATTTGATAATATGGACTCAGTTCAGTTTAATAAGAAGAGTAACAACCCGTACTCATATCAGGCTAACACCAACAATAATGGTTACAATAACGCTGGTGGACAGCAGAAACAAAATAATAACAATAATGGTAGACAGCAAAATCAAAATCAAAATCAGCAAAGGCAAAATAATAACAGTCAAAACTGTGTTCCACAACACGCTACAGACGTAAATCAGGATGATGACTCAAATCAAAATGGTAATAGTTCAAAAAATGGACTTATAGCATGAATAATAACAGGGATTCAGGACTAGAAAATAATCAGTCAGAACAGAGCAATGACATTCAGAACCCATACGTCAGCTCAGTTCAAGCTCCAACATCTGTTAATCAAAATAATGAAGTAAACAGTTCTCACACGTTAAAGGCAAAATGCATTTCATTATTTTCAAATGAGGAAGCAAATAAATTAATGCTTAAACTGTATTCTAATGCTGAATGGCATCAGCAGAAACTTGCTTTACCAGACCGTATGTTAGCTTTACCACATTTAGCGTCATATTTTGGTAAAGTTCCTTCAACATATGTTGCAAGGTCAATACAGGGTAATCGAAATCTCGTAAGTGAATTCACAGATGCACTGAAAATTGTTAACGATAAATACGACTTGCGATTCTGTAATCGTAACACTATTCGAAGATGGTTTGGATGCCATTAATTTTCATTCTGAATTAAATCCAGTAGACACTAATAAACCAATCATTATTGCTTTATTAGGCAGCGAACTCACATTTCAATTTAAACAAGCAAATGAAACATTTTATAAAGATGGAGTGAAAATGCCTTCAGGTACTTCTATCGGCATCTCGCAGCGCAGAAAGATTGGAAAATTAGATTCCAACAGATGTACGGACATTCGAGCCTGCAATTTGTTTAACATTTTGGGACAGCAAAAGTGTCGCCAAACCAAATTCCTGACCAGCGAAACACACATTGTTGGGAGAGCGAGGAAACTTGCTCATGATCATTTCAGCTCAACTGGGCAACAGATGGTACACTCAGCACTATCTAGCATCCGAAATAGATACTAGAAGTGAGTCAGAGCATAGGAACGACGCATCGCTTGACGCGGATCAAACAACACCTAACGTTGATAACGTTCAAGTAAACACAGTTTTAAATAAAACTAAGATTAGATAATCGCGTCCACATTTAGTGTTTGACGTGAGAAATAGGCCTGAAATATCTTTATTGGCTACGGTTTCATCACTTTCGCTAATTAATAACACTGCAGCACAACGTATGCTTAAGAATTTCAGTGCAAAATGTCATTTGCTTACGATGGTTACGCCGGTAAGTTTGGTCAGTGTAGGAAATCGTCAGATTAACCGATAGGAAAATAGTCACTACTATTGAAAAATGCGAATTTTCTAGAAGTCAAGAATTTGTTATCGTACCTGATGGTTCGTTTGGTAATATTTCAATACTATTAGGTTACGATTTTATGTCAAATAAATCACTCATTAGCATTAAATTGCCCTGATAACATCTTAGCTATTGGCGATTTAAAATTTCAAATGTCGGCATCGCCCGAGTTAGCTCATATTGCTTATAACCAAAATAAGGAAATAATAAACAGGAAAAACTAAGCCCGATCACATTTACATAGCCACACTTAACGTAGCTACAGATGAAGAGAGTGATGATAATCTTAAATCTACATGGAATTGTACACTTAAACAACAAGTCATAGATATTACAGTCTCTTTGTCACGAGACGAGATAATTCCATCGGATTGTGAGTCCAGGATAACCGGAATACAGACAGGAGTGTTCCAACCTTAAAACAGCAAATTTACTGTACGTTTTGCTCAGTCTTGTTAACACAACTCCCACAGGTATTCTTCCAGTTGTGTGTTTAAACTTTAATGGATTTGACGTAGAACTAAAAGCGAGTACGATCCTAGGGACGTACATGACAGCTATCATTGAATACGAGGACGATGCGGAGATGCGGTAAGCTCAAACTTACCCACCCCAAGTACCATTGAGATATCTCAGACCGCAAGTCCCATCGAGATATCTCAAAACTACAAGTCCCATCGAGATAACTCAACAGCAATCCAAACAGAGCGAAAGCTCACAGGAAGAGCCAGCTAGGGGCCTAGCTGATGCTTCCAAGCCTAAATCTAAGGAAGTACTCGGTATGGAATGTATTGAAACACAGATTCACATTTCCAGATTTAAAAAGGAGTAAACGGAAGAATTTCTAGATATGTTAAAGAATTCATCAAGATTCGTTTTCTAAAAACGACTTTGACCTTGGTTGTTATGAGGGATATGAGGTTCCTATAGAAACGGCTAACTCTCATCCAGTAAGTTCTAAAATGTATCGCGTTCCCTTTCACCAACGTGAATTGTTAGATAAATATCTTGACGAAATGCAAAGAGTAGGCATAATTAAAGAGGGAAAATCTGGTTTGTCATCTCCTTGTCTAATGATAAAGAGAAGACCAACTGGTTATAGAGTAGTCATAGATTTGAGAGGACTGAATTCTGTCGTGGAAAGTCTAAGCCTTCCAATACCAACTGTGACAGAACGCATGGTGCACCTTAGTGGCGCTAAGTATTTTACACGTCTAGATTTCAAATTTGGGTTTTACCAACTTAAATTAGCTGATTCAGCTAAGCCTAAAAGTTGTTTCTCAGCAAATTCTAGGACATATTTCTTCAACAGGTCCCGATGGTCCTTAAGACTGCTCCAGCTCACTTCCAATTTAACGCACAGAAAGTATTTGCAGAGGTGCTAGGCACCTACTGCACCGTCTATCTTGACGATTGCCTGCTGAGAAGTCCAGATTTTAAAACTCCAGGTAAAAGCACTCGGTATAAGTTAAGTCACGTTCCATTTTCCTCACAAACCAAGATGGCGATAAGCCCAGAATACAGTCATAACTGCTGCGGTAAACACAGATTGCTACTTATCTGTTCATCCCCGACGATCTCCATCCTCTCCAGGTAATCAGTGGTTAAGCTTCCATTGGAGTCCACAAGCCGATTTTAGTTTACCGAGTGGGGTTAAACATTCCCCTAAACACTGGCTGAAACAAGGCCGAATCCCAAAAACGGAAAAAGCCTAGGGCTCGACCCTCCCGATTGGAGCGCAGGAAGAAGAAAAGAGATCGGGGGTAATATGGCGTACCTAGACAACAGTTACAACAAAGGGAGTTGCGCAACAACAATGACGTTAGGTCTACAACAATACAAGTGTCGGCCACTAAACTAAGTAAACAGTCGAAAGGGAGTTTGCTGAGAAACGGGAGAAATTGAATAAAAATCTTCCGTGTGTCGAGATTACATCTCACACACTCCCTACCCCCTAAACTCGGAAGAATCTTATTGCAATTAAGAGAATACGAGTTCATCTTGCGTTCTAAGTCAGGTTGACTTCTAGCGGTTTCCGATGCGCTATCTCGTATAGATACCAGTGGCTGTGTTGGGCAGTCAATTTCCTGACTGGACACAACACACTTAGCGGCAGAACAGAGAAACGATCCATATCTAGGCGACATCATAAAACGTCTTAAAGATCAATCATCAGAGGATCTAATTGACGATTCAAATAAAAGGAACATCTTTTATAAAGATTATGATGGAATCCTGTATAGAATTCGACTTGCACACCCAACTAAGGGTCATATGCATAATTGAGCACAGATGTGTATACCAAAATCTCTACGCAATTTTTGTATTCGAGACTATCACTGAAAAACAAGCGATTCTTGCAAAACAAGAGATTTAATTGAGCTACATTGTTATTGGCCTAAAATGTTCGATGACATTGCTCATTACGTTGAGACTTGTCAAATGTGCCAAGCTTACGTTTGACCCACCAAGCCATACACGGCTAAGCTGAGGGCTTACCAACCCCTACAGAAACAAGGTTACTCATGCAGCTTGGATCTCGTAGGGCCGTTGAACAAGAGCGTTCAAGGAAACGTGTACGTGATGACCCTCATCGACGATTTCAGTCGTTACGTAATTGCAGTGGGTATTCCCGATAAAAAGGCTGAAACTATAGCTAATAATTTGTTTTCTCACCTCATTGCTAGATACGGAGCACCAGTGCAATTAAGAAGAGACAATGGGAGCGAGATAAACAATGCCATTGTGGCAAGATTAGCAAATATGTTTAAAATTCAACAAATAAATTTCACTCCAAACACTTCAGGGGTTGGAGGAACCGTAGAGGCCGCTAACAAAAGGATAAAAACGGACCTACGCAAAATTTCATCTAGTTGTCCTGAAAATTGGTGTGAACATCTCTAACTAGTGACGATAGCGCTAAACGCATGCCGTAATTCAACTACACTAATTAGTTCGCACTATTTATATTTACATCATGGGTCAGAATTTAGGCTACCGAGTGCATTAGCTTTCAAACCACTAAGAATTTGCTACGATAGTGACAACACTATAGTCCATCTAGAGAGCAGACTTCAAGCATCGTTCGAAGTCGCTCAAGCACACAATTGGAAAGCAGTTAAGAGACAACAAAACTTTTATGATCGCATAGCTCGTCCGTACCTTTATCTGGTCGATGATTACGTGCTATTACGCGACTTCTTACCTATTAAACAGATTTCACCGAAATTACTTCAGGCATGGACCGAATAATGGAATTCGTTAACGATGTTATCGTTTGTATCGTACATTTTTTAGATTCACTTAAAGTTGTTCGCGCACATGTGAATAATTTAAGGCCATGGTTTCTAAGAACGAATAACCAACCTATTCCTTTCAATGGACCTACAGACCTGAAAATGTATGAACAGCTTAATGGAATGTTAACGGAAGCTGAAATAAAATTACAGCAATACATAGCGCAACTGTTGGAGGATCCAATAGACCATTTATTGGAGGTTCAGCTGCCAACGTTTATGCCTTCTGAAACCGACGATGCAGCTAGTGGTCCAGAAATGGGCCTAACTAAGAAACGCAAACGAGTCGAGCCAAAATCGGCCGCTCATTTACAAAATAAATGTCGTAAAATAGATTACGAACTTAATAAGCAAAGAATGCTTGGGTTTACACATAGTTACAATACCTGTAGCAGTAAAATTACACCAGAAAATAGGCTGCATCGGCAGTTGGAAGAGGCAAACGTTGACGACGAGTAGACATTGCGTGTCTGTTAGAAAACAAAGGAAAGATGGCGTCACCGTGAAAGGTGTTCACGCGCTCTGCATGTGGGGACCCTAGTGAGGAGAAATGGAAGTAGCTTTGCTGAAAGTAAAGTACGGAGGCTACGCGGACACAGTGGCGCATTCTCATTTCTCGTAATAATTGCAAATCATACACTAAAACTTATTTAACATGAGGTACATGTGGAAACAACTTATACCTATATGTTTCAAGATGTAGTGTAGAAAATAATGGTTGATGGAAAATATTATTTGAAAATAAGAAAAAAATAGTACAAACATTTTACGAAAATACAAAAAAAAAATGTAAACAACGTAACATAAAACACAACACGACATTTAAGTATTTAAAACAAGGATTCACAAAATATATACAACCATATGAACATATGCCATTAATCAACATAACATCCACAGGAAATTAACGTAAATAAAAATATTTACATATATGTCTTATTGAAACGAAATAAAATAGAAACACAGTAATTACAGAATGACACTTAAAACATTGGTTAATGAACGAAATATAAAAAGCTATGACAATAATACATGAAATAAAATGTACATACACACAAATGTACTGTAACCGAAAATTAAAGTAGAAGGGTGTATTACTGAAAATAATAATTTAAATAATTTAAATGGCGAATGCGAAATTTCAAGAAAGTTTTGGAAATACATTTAATTTTGATAGTTTAGAAAATTAAGTCATTACAGTAATTAATGGTTGCATATGGAAGAAATATACCGTTGGAAACATTGCAAACAAATAAATGAAATCAATAAGTCCATAACAATAATAAAGTTCAAGAAAATCATAACCGCATAACATTTATGAAAACAATGAACAATGGAAACGAAAATGAAAATAAAAATACCTGAAATAAGAAAATAGAAATTAATAAGCAATAAATTGCGACCACAAATTAAAGAAATTGGTTAATTGAACCAAACTAATACATAAGAATGAAATAAATAGTTATGAAATTTGAAATATTGACTATGATTTATGATTTTGGTAATTAAAGTTAAGAAATTAAAGCAACTCTAAGTTTAATTTGGAATAAAATTTCAGTAATTAATGGTCATAAACACCAGAAATTTCCCATAGAAAATACTAAATACTACACTCTCATGTGGCTGTGACAAGCGGACAATGTCAAATTCTACCACACTGCTTACTTAGCGGCGGGTAGAAGGTGGTCACGACGAAAAACAGCTTCACTCGCCGTCACTATCGTCATCGGCATTGTTGGAACCATCTTAAATAAATAAATAAATAGACCGGATCATTATTCAGTTTATATAATTCGGAATTCATATGAAATTCACATGTACATGACTCAAAGAAATCAAAATTTTTGCAGATAGCGAGGTGTAACGTTACTTTACTTTTCTCTCACGTTATAAGAAATAAATTTGGAGAGAAATCATTCTAACTGTTAGAATGTCAAGTGCAGGGTAGGCAGAGCGTGGCTAGGGTCCACTTACCTCTGGGTACAAATCACCTCCACCTCCTGCACTCTAATAAACTTCAAGAGGCCGTACCTGGGATCTGGAAAGGTGGCACTGTTAATCCAATAACGTGATGCATTTAACGGTTAAACAACCTTTTATTCTATAACTCACTGTTATCAACTCCTTTGGCAACAACACACGGGTCATGTAACACTTTAGACCCAAAAGTACATAGGACTAACGAAAGTTGTCAACACACATTTCCTACAGTTCACTAAGAGTAAACCACAAACGTTTTACCTGTACTTGTCCTTAGGTTAATTAGGTCCTATGTAAGTCACCTTATTCTCTAGCACAATCTTGGGCAGCTTCAGAAGAAATCAGTTTCTGGTAAGCCAGCCAGGAAAAAAGGAATCAACATCATCTTTGAAAATAGTTAAAAACAAGTTACAACAGAGGAGAATACAACAATAGCATGGGTATTAGTAACGTGGTAAACAAAGAGGGGCTATCCAATTGTTGGAGCATTCTGGCAATTATAACCATCTAACCTAAGGAATAAAGGGGCTTTCATCAGCAGGGCCCCCAAAACATTAAAGGGGAGTCTCCCCCACGTTGGCCGCCCAACTAAACCATTTGGGAGGGAGTGCCAGACGATAGAGGCTATTCACAATACCTCTGTCAGTAACTATAGACTGGAGGATGACGTTCAAGCTGATAAACAATAGCTGGAACAGATTCTTTCCCGACATAAGGATTATAATATGTAATCAATTATTTTCAGCATGAGTGATATTCATTCCCCCCACATCCCCCCTTCCCTGATTATAGAAATTAATGCAACTATTAAGTTAAAATTACTGACAGTAATTAGTATAGTTATCAAGATAGAAATGTGTGGCAAGTATCCTATTGGCAGTAAGCTAGTATGAAATCTAATACTAACGGTTTGATTGCACAGCGGAATATTTTCCTACGTGCATAGAGCTTCAGATTCAGATTCATAGCTCGCGCTGCCGCGCTTATTGCGGCTAATGGCTTATAAACATAAAATTACGAGATTAATTTCGATCACCAAACGGGTAGTTACCCGGGCATTTCAGTGTTCAGCGTCGGGAGGAAAAGGCGCCTGCGCCAGTGGCGTAACCTACAGATAGGCTAGGTAAGCATTGCTTCCGGGCCCCTGCAACTCAGGGGCCCGCCAGGCGTCGAAATATGTACATGGACAACATCATTGAGAAAAGCATACCGAAAGTATCGCGTTAAGAGCCTCAACTAGTGAACTAACTATGGTATGTAAATTTCATGTTCAAAGTGAAATAAAGCAAGTCCAAGTTCCAATAACAAGTGTAATAATGTAGCTACTAAGCAAAGCTTATAATAATTCGACAGTAAGTAGGCTAGAAATTACCACACAGACATGTTTTTTTTTAATTAATTTTTTTAAAATTAACATTTGGACCAAGACAATCGAAAAGATCAAAGATTGGTGGGTGGGGGAGCATTAAATAGGGAGGGCCCGACCGTAAATTTTGCCTATGGGCCCAGAGACACTTTGTTACGCCACTGGCCTGTGCCATATATCAAAATGACCGGTGAGGCGCGCTATGCATTTTACAGGAAACTGATGGTGCCTCCAACCGTAGGGGTTTTGGGAAGCGCTCTAAGCTCTCCAAGCACGAGCAAAGTGCAGGGTCGAGCTTAAAAATCTTTGCTTATTTCCGTATTCTGTCGTCATTTCTGGTTTCGGAGTGCATTCTTCAACACACATCTTATATTTCAAGTAATACCATTTTTAGAAATGTTGGAGCAGGTTGGTGGGGCGGGGAGGGGGGCAGTTTAAAAAATGTGTTAAAAACGTAAGTAAAGGGAGGTAGAATAGAGAAGGGAATTTGTGTCTGAAAGGAAAGGTCATCAACGGACAGGGAATTCAAAACCATTATTTTTCTTAGTAGGGAGGAGAAAAAAAATACACTACCAAAGGGGCGCCGAAAGTATTGTAGCCTATGGGCGCCTGTGCCATTTGCACAATGGCCAGTCCTAACCTGTCAGTGTTGATATTTTATAATATATGAATTTATAACTATTCTGTAAGCTAGGTAGATGGATTAATATGAACTATGCATTATCCCCCCTCCCAAAATTTTGAAATCTTATGAATATCTACTCATGCTGTACTCATACATATAAAAATGCTATCCTTGAAAACGGAAAGAGTGCCAAATAAATAAGGAAATAGGCTGGAAAGAGTCCAGTTTCATGAAATTAGTTGCGGGTTACCTTGCCGGAAAATAACGCGTAAAGCAAATAGATAAATATCAGTTTTTGGCACAGATTCCCTTTTCACGTATGAGAAACAACGTAAAGCATTCTGAGACATTCATTTTCTTAATTAAGAAAGAAACAATGAAAGTCACTGATAAACAGTAAAATATTTGTTTTTACGAATACTATGTTTAAGATAGAAGTTGGATGAATTGTACAAAGTTTTACTATAACATTAAATTTTACATTTATAAGGATATGAATCATAAAATTAAAATTAATGATTGAATTGGACTAATATTGCATTTTACATCCATAAGGGAATGAATTATAAAATGAAATATTGCATAAATATACAGAGTGGTCCACAAAACACTGACGGCCTTTTCTAAGTCCAACTTTTCTAGTTAGCACCCCTCAGATCCAGGAGAGGACAGAAATTGAATCAATGAAACGGGAAGATTTCTGTCTTCTCCTGGTTCTGATGGGTGCTAAATAAAAAAGATGGACTTAGAAGAAAGTTTTTTGTGGACCACCGTGTAGATCTAAGTAGTTCGTACAAATTCCTCCTTAGACAGTTCAAAATTAGAAGCATAATAAGTTTTCTTTGTTTGCCAAACATATTAACCTGATAATTTAGCATTACATTATCCTCAATTAATGTCTGCCTGGAGGTTTTTTTAGTTGCTTGTAGCCACCTGCTTGCATGTCCCACTGCGCATGCACAGCCTTCTCTATATAAGCGAGAACATGGTTGGTCTCGGCATTCATTTTCCTCCAGAGGTTCCTACGCGTCACCTTGTCTCCCGCTTTCGACCAGGAATTTGGATTTTTCCTTTCGCACATCTCCACTACGATGGATGCTGCCCTTTCGACCATCGCTCCGACCTCGAATGCTATGCTCCCTCCGGCTGCTACTCCGACCACCCACGACGACCACGGCACGTCTAGACTAGTCCAAGACAACCATGCCGACGCGACGACTCCCCGCTGCAAGACGGTCAATGCATTCCACTGCCTCTCGACCTTTTGACCTTGGAAGATGACTTTCGACGAGCCAAGGCATTGTTCCGGGATGCCAAGAAGAAATTACGACAGGCCTCATCACAAGTGGGCCTTTCGACCATTAACTCTCCGCTTGATCTCTCGTCCAAGTCGTCATGCAGAAAACACAGCGTTACACGTAGTGAAGCCCACAACCTCGTTGACTCCGTTTTCCATCACTACGCTGGCACAACTCCGATGCCTCCTCCGTTGTGTTCCTCGTCGACACGCCGGGCCAACACACAGGAGTGGGTTGCCTCTACCGTCAGTCATGAAAGTCGCAAACGCCTTTTGCACGTCTGTGACTCCGCCGACATGAAGCGCGAGCATTCAAACCGCCTTTCGACCATCGCCAACGCACAGATTCCTGGCACGGCGCAGCAAGCCCAGCCCGCTCAAACGCCCACCGCAAAACACATTCACTTTCCGGACGACAATACTGACGATCCTACAATCCTCGTGGCGTCTTTTCTCAAGACCGTAGAAGACACTGTCCCGGACTGTGTCTTATATAAGCCGCCTGAATCTGCCAACGCCCCAGTTATAAACAGAGGCCTGACAAGGATGCAAACCACGCAGCCTTCTGGGTCAATCACAACCCTGCTAACCTGCCTGCTTCGAAACGGTGGCTCCCTCTTGGGCAAGAGCGAACCTCTATTGCTCGACACGGATCCCCCAGCACCACGGCCCGGCCGCGAAGCAAGCTTCTTTCGACCATCCGGTGACGGCGCCACCAACACCAAAAAATTTCGACACTTACTGTGAATGTGAATTCCTTTGCAACGAAGTCAAACTGGATTTTGGATCTGCCCTCAACATCCCCAAAAGAGTGGAAGTCCCCTCATTTGTACTCTTCGATAACGACAAATGTTTACGCCTGAGTTTACGCGCAGCTTCACAAGCCGACGTACTAAACACAGCCGTTAACGCTCTCTGCGAGAAGCTTTCGACCGACGCAAGTCCCGAAGAAATTAACAACTTATCCTCCCTCATATCCCAACTGTTTCAAAAAGCAAGTTTTGCAACTTACCACTCCATGAACTTGGCCGTCCACGCTCTTTTTAACAACACGTTATTACTAAGGGAAGCAGCTCTTAAATCCACTAATAACCTCAACGAGTCTACCAGACAACGGCTACGCAACCAACCTCTTCATGAATCCGACACACTCTTCCGCGGCCTAATCCCGACTCTAGCGCCTCACCTAGACATCTCAGGCAAGCCCAAACCATTTCGCCAAGACACATCGTCCTTTCGCACATCTAAGCCATTCAAGCACCAGAGCTCTCACTCTTCTTCCGACCACTGGAACAAACCATCAACTTCTGCGATCACCCCACGTAACGACCGTTCAACCAGTAAAGTCCAGCCCTTTCGTCCTGAACGACAGTCTCGCCCCCGCTCCAACCAATGTAACAATCAGAAGCGTGCCACAACTCCCGACCGCCACAACCGCTACTCCTCTCCCGGCGGCCGTAATTCCCAACGTAAACAATGACAATAACCGACTCCTTCGTTTACCATTAGGCGCAAGACTCCATCACTTCTACCCGGCCTGGGAAAAACTTTCTCACAACTCAAATATCCTCTCGACCATCAGGGAAGGCTTTCGACCAACCTTCCTATCAAAGCCTCCCTTTGCCAACAGCCCCCCCCCCCCCCCTGGGACTTCACGTCTCCAGTCTCGCTCTCCCTCACGTCAGAGATTTTTCTTCTTTTGGCAAAGCAAGTGATCATCAAACTCCAAAACCCAAGGTTTCTGCAGCGCCATCTTCACCCGCCCAAAGAAGTCGGGGGGGTCAAAACTCATTTTCAACATGGAACCTCTAAACAAATACATCGACAATCCCCACTTCAAAATGGAGACATTGGAGTCCATCCTCCTCTCCTTCAAACAGACCGATTGGACAATTTCCATAGATCTAAAGGACGCATACCTACATGTTCCACTTCATCCATCCTCAACGAAATTCTTCCGATTCATCTACGACGCCCAAGTTTACGAATTCCGCTGTCTACCTTTCGGTTTGAACGCTGCTCCAAGAATTTTCACCATGGTCCTAAAACCAATCCTGGCTCACCTTCACCAACAGCAAATCAAAGCAAGCGCATACCTCGACGACTGGGCCCTACACAACCAGGACCCCTGACGTCTCGAACAAGACAGGGCCACCACAGTCACTCTCCTAAACCAACTGGGTTTCAGAATAACCTTCGCCAAATCACACCTTACTCCACAACAGAAATTCACATTCCTAGGTGCCTCAATCAATCTCTTATCGGTCAAACTCTCTCCATCACTAGACAGTGTAGAAGATATCCTACGACACATTCGACAATTCCAAAACCAACAAACCTTCTCCCTCTGAGAACTAAACTCCCTCATCGGGAAAATGGACTCAATGGCAAACCTCATTCCCTACGGAAAATGGATGGTAAGACCCTTCCACCACCACCGAATCGACAACTGGTCAAACCCGAGTCTGTACCCAGATCAACAACACCCCTTCTTCGAACTACTTTCGTCACGAAAGCCTCCTCTGGTGGACAGACGTCACGAACCTTACCAGAACTGTCCCACTCCACGAACCTCCCACAACCTCACCATCTTCACCGATGCCTCAAATTATGGTTGGGGAGCCCACTTAAACAACCTCGAGACGTCAGGCATTTGGCAGAAGACAAATTACACCACATCAACTTCCTCGAACTCCGAGCAATCTTTCTTGCTCTACAGCATTTCCTCCCACTTATCAAAAACCAGGTGATCCAAGTACAAGCCGACAACACCACAGCTCTAGCTTACAAAAGGAAAGAAGGTGGGACCAAGTACAGACTGCTTCATAACTTAACTTCCAAAATTCTCAACCTCTGCAACACGAACAACATCACTCTGCTTCCCCTTCACATCCCAGGGAACAAGAACGTCATTGCAGACTTCCTCTCCCACCAGTCCCCCCCCAACGGGGGAGTGGTGCCTCAAGAAACCCATCTGCGAATCTCTCTTCACAACATGGGGTACTCCAATGATCGACCTATTCGCTACGAGGCACAATGCCAGACTTCCCCATTACATCAGCCCGATTCCGGACGACCAAGCAATGGCAGTCGACGCCCTGACATTCCCATGGCACAACCTCTACGTGTACCTGTTCCCACAATTCAAACTCTTTCCACAAATACTTCAGAAAGCCGAAGAATGCCTCTTCCTTCTAATAGCACCCCTCTGGCCTTCAGCCGTATGGTTCCCAGACCTTCTTTCCCTCCTAGTCAACACCACAAGAAGCCTCTCTCTTCATCCAGATCTTCTGTCTCAACAAAAGGGCTCGAAGCTTCACCCACCCCTACCCAGCCTAAACCTTCACGCGTGGTTACTATCATCAAACTCCTCAAGAAGGCTGGAATTCACCAAGACGATGCCACCCGAATCGCTTCAAAAGCTACCAGAGAATCAACAAACAGAATGTATGACAGCCACTGGTCCAAGTGGTTTCATTGGTATTTCACAAGGGAAATTAATCCAGTCAATCCCACTTTACCCGAACTGTTAAGATTTTTCACCGTCCTTTTCGACATCGACAAACTCAAAGGCTCAACGATCCTCGTCTACCGCTCGGCCCTAAACTCCGTATTCAAGGCAGCAAACAAGACCATCCTTCTCGATGACTACCGCATTTCGGCCCTCCTCCAATCATTCGAAAACGACCGGCCAACAACGAGAAGACTCGTCTGAGATTGGGACTTATGAATCGTCCTTTAATCCTTAATGGAAGCCCCTTACGAGCCATTGCAAGACAGCTCCCTTCACCTTCTAACCTGGAACACCGTTTTCCTTGTCACACTCGCGGCAAGTGTCCGCTGTTCCGAAATTCAAGCCTTTTCAGCGGACCCAGCCTACTGCATTTTTGGTCCAAATTTCTCATCAGTAACCCTTCACCCAAGAGCAGGATTCCGAGCCAAAACTCAGAAACCGTCCGAACCACCAAAACCCATAACCTTCCCAGCCCACTCCACCTTAACAGGTGACGAACCGGAACGCTTAATATGCCCCATCCGAGCACTACGCTTCTACCTCACGAGAACACAACACGGAGACAACCGGAGAGGCAGAAATCAACTTTGCCTTCCAGTAGACCTCCAAACAGGAGAAACCTCAACCGCCATGATATCTCGTTGGATAAAGAAAACCATCCACATTGCATACGACAAAGCCAACCTGAACAGAGAGAGAGCAACAGCACACAAGGTCAGAGCGATTTCTACATCATGGGCACTCCACAACACCATCCCAATAGAAGAGATCCTTTAAGCCGCATCCTGGCGTTACTCAATGACATTCATCTCCCACTACCTGAGGAGCATGTCAAGAGAAGAAAAAGGACTACACCGGCTGGGACCAATCGTCGCAGCCAGAACCGTGGTCAAACCCCTTAAGCACTCAGAACGAAGCAGAAGCAAGCCATCCCACGGTGGAAGCAAGCCATCCATAGAAGGAAGCAAGCCATCCACACAAGGAAGCAAGAATCAAACAACGGTCCTTTTCAGGGCCACCAATCCCTACGAAAGAGACCCAACTTCCTGTTTCATACACCCTGTTCTAAATAAAGTGCAAATTTTTACCACAATAAAAAATTTGGGAGGGAAGCCTGCTTGCATCCCGGGGCGCCCGTCAGACCGGTGCCTGCCGCCACGTATGACGACGTCTGCTGATAATGCTAAATTGTCAGGTTAATATGTTTGGCAAACAAAGAAAGAACATTTTGCCGGCTCTCAGGCAGGCCGGCTAAAAATGACTTCTTTTTTTTTACCAAAAACATATTTAACCTAAGCCGGCACTACCGCCCCTCTCGAGTCACCGCCTGACAGATTGAGAGGAAAATGTATGCCGAGACCAACCACGTTCTCGCTTATATAGAGAGGGCTGCGCATGCGCAGTGGGACATGCAAGCAGGCGGCTAGAATCAACTAAAAAACCTCCAGGGAGACATTAATTGAGGGCAATGTAATGCTAAATTATCAGGTTAAGTATGTCTTAGGCAAAAAAGAAACCATTTTTAGCCGGCCTGGCTGGGGGCCGGCAAAATGTTCTTTTTTTTTGGTCATTACAAAAGAGCAAGAATTTGATTTCAAATGCAAATATTGCCCCACAATTTTATTCAAGCTTTTGAAAATTGTTCAAAAAGGGCAATAAGTGCATTATTAACTCATAACCGCCTAGATACGAACGTACGCCTTCAACGTATAACAGCGAAAAACTAAGTCCCAGCGCGAGCTTTGTGAGGGGTCCCCGGGGACCCCGAGCAAAGCGGGCAGTCACAGCCCAGTGGTCAGCGTCGTCGGTTCCAAACCAAGAGAATGCCGGTTCGAATCCGAGAACCGACCCGAGTACCATATGACTCTAAAAAAAGGGTCTGAAAGTTTTTTCAGGCGGTTATGGGTTATTGGTTGCAATCAAGTATTTTTTCAACCCTTAGCTAATGGTTGCAATCAAGTATTTTCTCAACCCTCAGCTAAGCTGAATTTAGAAAATGTACTAAATGTATATTATTATATAGTATTAATCAAAAAATAAGAAAATTTCTCACCACATCGTCCATTGTGACAGACCAGGCATTCGCCTCTGCTTGCAGCAGGGCGAAGGCACTGTTGAATGCCACTGCCAGAGGCTCCCGCATTCACAGCTTCGGGAACTCAGGGGCTCCTTCCAGGGGGGCAACGGGTTACTAAATGTGGGTGGTGGGCACCAAATCAGGAAGTGGTGGCAACTATTCTAACTGGCAGTCGGGGAAAAGATCGTCAAGATCTTCAGGCAGCCCATCGTTAGGCGGTGGATTGTCCGACAGGTTGTCATCAGCTTTAAATTGGTTCAGGGCCCTATGAACTTTCATTTGGAGAAAAAAACGTTTTCGGCATTTATGGCTCGCCGTAAATATTCAGGAAATGGTTCATTGTCCAAAAGAAATGGAGGAAAACTTGCATATCGGTAATGCAAACACAGAGTTGCCGTTATAGGACTACATTTTACGAAATGTGAGGATAACCTCAAATGTTGAGCAGTAGGACCTTCTTCTGGTGGTATGCTGTTGTTAAGGATATATTGTTCTGGATTTTCCAATATTACCTCCATGTAAAAAAATCATAGGACATAGTCCAACTGATCCTCGTTGGGCAACATTGGCGAAAAGAGGATTCTCCCACAGTCCAATGAGGACACTCAGCGACGAAAAACGCTGGTCTGCCTTCACAGTATTGGAAATAGTCTAAACAGACCGCAAAAGTTAATAAATTAATGGATAGCAACTTAAAAAAGTCCCGCATATACCTCGGCATACTTGCTGTCGCACTCCGCTCGTCTTTAGGAGTGGTCTTTCTCTTTTTCTGAGGAGGATTCATAATTGTGGTGAAAATTTGGGGAGCGAACGAAAGAAAAACTGGTCGGATTGAAGAACACAACTTCGTGTGAGGGTTAAAAAGCCGAAATTTTACAAGTCCAAAATATGACCCAGAAATATAACTAACCAAGCCAATGGGTGCAGAGTTCAGAGCTGATGTCACGAAAAACTGGGGACCATCTTTTCCCAGGGGCCAGCTCACCCCCTCTGCTCACGTAGTAAATATCGGCGATTGTTTACATGGCCTCGACCAGCCTTATTTTTAGGACAAATTGGGACGGCATGGCCGAAAGCTGTGCCCAGAACCCTTTCAACCCGCCGACCACTTTCGTTTATTACCCCCTCCCTATCCATAGCTGTAGAGAGTGAGGGTGCTCGACAGAGCCCATCAACAAGTGAAAGGGATGGTCACAAGTAGGTCATAAAGACGCACCCTTGACCATGGGAACAGGTTGCTACCCACCCAAGAAGCTAAAATAAGCAAACTTCACTCCAAAGTGAAAATGAAAATATTGTTGAACAAAATGATAAAGCCAAACACATTATTTTGTGAATAAATTAATTTTTTTTACAGCTATGAATACAAAAATTATAATGCATGTCATGTTACTTGGGAAGCATGTAAATATAGCATAACTCATGTGGAAAAAACGTTTATGTCTTTCAGAAAGTGTACTACATGCTAAACAAAGCTAGAAAGTGTCAAGGATGGCATAAATGGAGCGGAAAAGTGTGAATCACACGAAAAAAATGGATCAATCCAATATGATCCAAGGATGAATTAAAAGGTAAGTGATTCCTAGCCATGTGGTGATATAACATAACATACACCCCTACCCTCCTTGCCTGATAAAAAAAAATAATTGCCATTTAAATGGGGAAAAACAAAGGAAATTTTATTGCTATTTTAATAGGGCAAAACAGAAGTTAGTTGCCATTATTGATTCCGTGTTGAAGAGGTCGTGTTGACGTCATGTTGAAGACGTGTTGTGCTCCAGAATTTGTACTCTGTTTTGATGCTTCTGGGCTTTTTCGAAATTTTGGGTGAGTCATACTGATTCATGAATCGCCCAAGATCTTATTATGTATTTCGTGCTTCATCCAAATACGTTTAGTGCTTCACAATCGGCGTTTTAAATTAGCTGTCACCTTCGTGTGGGGGTGGCCATATTGGTCATTTTGGTCTGCCAGATTCTTGGCTCGGTTCGAAATTTTTTTTCACTTTTCACTCTTTTTTTGAGAAGAAGAGGAAGCAGTTACTACGGCACGTTTTTATTTGGTTTTTTTTTTTAAACTTTATTTCATTTTTTTGTAATCCTACTCGTTGAGTTTTTCGTGCATCATTATGCGTGGCTCTCACCAACATACTTCTATTAAATTCGACAAAAGGAAGGCACAAACTAAAAAGTTATCTCTTCCGAGGAAATGCAAGACAAAGGTAAATTCTTGTTCTTCGGTTAAAGATGTATTATCAAGCCATGATTTTGGTGCAGAAACCATGGCTAACTTAAATACAACTTTTGCAGATTTCAGGAAGTCGTCAACCCCAAACAACATAAAGTTGCCTGATCCGTGCTGGGACAATTCTTCGAACTCTTCCATGCAAAGTTTATGCCTTTCAGAGCAATCTGAATTTGTGCCCCACTCACCATTTCTGAAGTGGAGATCTCTTCCACCATTTTAAATGAAACTACATTCACAAATTTGAAGAAAACTGTGGAAGCTCTTCAGGATGAACTCTTAAGTGTAAAACAAAGTTGCCATCGTCAGATTTGAACGCGATATTGATCTGAGCAGCGTTAATCTCACCCTTAATAAACTTAATCCAGCCACAACGGAATCTAGTACTGAAGGCGTCATCCTTCCCAGTGCTGTAAGCTTGCCACCATTGCTGTCTACTTACACTTTCACTGTGAGTCCACTAGAAGGCACTGACACATTGAATGCTCACTCCTCTTTGAATGTCACTCCTAATGCTCAAATTGCACTTTTCCTCGACTCGCTGGGAAATACTGTGACAAGTTGTCTTAAGGTGTTGGAAAAAAAATGAGGACATGTTCGTTAATCAGGTAGCTACGTTGTCCAATATTTGTTCGAACATTAATACGTAAGTGTCCCACACCTCGGATGTACCTCAGATAAAACCTAACACCCTTATGGGTGATTAACGTTGTCCCGGGTGTTGACCAAAGCAAAAAACAACATGATGACCCAGTGCGCACACCTTGTAATATTAAACCCAACCTTGCTTTTGAAATTAAAACAGTTCTGTCCTCCACTGTTGATGGTTTGCCCTAGCTACGCTCTTCACATGTTACTCTTTTATCCACTGCAACACCATCATTTACACCTAGGCCTACTCCCCGTTCTTTGGCCCATTCTATGGACCGCACCAACGCACCAGTCTAGTACTGGTATAAAATCTCCAACCAATTTCGTTCTCCCCTCCTCCATAACTACCCGCCAGAAGCCAAAAGCAAAACCAATTCGTCCGCATCCGACAGGAAAACAACTTTTGCCAGGCAACACGGAAAAAAAATCCGATGCCAGTCAGCCTTTTACCAGATCCTGCCAAGAATCCAATACACGCTTAAACAAATACAACCCTGCAGGTTCCTCCAATTTTTGTCACAATCCCAGCAGCACCACTAAGAGTACAAAGCAAATTATTATCATTGGAGATTCAAATGTGCGTGCTCTCAGGACCCATGCCATTCCTAATTCCATTACGTGGACCTTCCCTGGCTGTAGAGTCCAGCAAATCTCGAGTATGCTTAACTCAATCCTTAAAAATGCTGACCAGGATGTCCATGTTGTGCTCTGTGTGGGATCTAACAACACTCAATGTGACCTCTCGGTACCATCGTTGAGTGCCTCGCCAAATGTGCCTTTGAAGTACGTTATATTAGACCTCTATGCAGCGTTTCTTTTGTTGGACTGTTTCCCCATCTTAACAACCCCAACTTCACAGATGACCGCAGAGTTTCATATGTTAACTTCCTCCTACGCTCAAGATGCATTCATGAAAACTGGAACTTTGTTTCGATGGACCGGCACATCTTTTCCAACAGATCCTTGATGGCTAGGGATGGTGTGCACCTTACCAGTCAAGGAAAGAAAATCCTTTCTGATGAACTTTTACATGTAATCCTCGACTGGACCTCAACCCAATCTGCTGGAGTCCCGTCGGAAAACTAGATCCATTAATTGGGAACTTTAACGTGACATCGGCACCCCACCACCTTTTACCACTTCCCTCCTTGCCGCAGCTTCACTGCTACACCCCCAATTTGGTCTGTCCATCGTCTGATCACACCACTTATCACACTTACAGCATTACCCCTTCTCATAACCTTAATTGCTCTGTGCTCAATGCACACAGCTTATATGCTAACTTAGAGGTTTTCCACTTACTTTTGGCTGCTAACACGCTTGACCTGATCTTTGTGACTGAGACCTGGCTTAACGACACCATGCCTGATGCATTAATACTTAATGGTCTCCCTTTTTGAAGTCATTCGCCGTGATCGAGGCTCCCATGCGGGAGGAATCGCTTTAATTTACCGTAAAGGAATTAACCTTCTCCTGAGCACCTCTGCCAACGAAGTTGAATCCTTCACAGTTAGACTCCCAAGTTGAAGCTAAACTTTATCTTGTCTTATCTCCCATATGGTTTTAATATCGATCTGCTTTCTAAAACTGCAGCATACATCAAGTCAGCATTAGTTCCTGGTTGTTCTAATATTGTGCTCGGTGATTTAAATCTTTCCACTGCAAACTGGAACACTTTCTCGTCCACTGATGGTGTCCAGAACACTTTTTTAGAGGAAATTTCTGACTGTGGCTTTACACAGTTGGTAACCGAACCCACCCGCGGCCGAAATATTCTCAATATTATTCTTACAGATGATGAACGGGCCATTTTTGACATTGACATTGTTGAGAAGCTTGGCACCAGTGATCACGATATGGTCAACTTTAAGCCTCATCATAAAATTTTACTTCCGTTGGGCCGTCCATCAAAATTCACTGATTTCGACAAGCTGCGTGAAACACTGGAGTGTGTTGACTGGAGATTTGAACTCAATGCGTTTGCTGATGGAACCATTTCCTATTCATCTTGCGGAGTTGTGCTGACCTTTGCACGTACGCATCTTCTCGCCGCAAGGTACAGAGAGGGGTCCATTCTAGGGAACTATCATCTTTTCGGAGGAAAAACTTGCTGCCTGCATCGCTTGCGTGCCAACAGGGCCAATTCAAATGTACTTACTTATTGCTTCATTCAAAAATCTTATTCACAGTGCATAAAGAATCTTACCATTGAACTTGAAAAAAAAATTCTGGGGGAAACAAATCCCTCGGCCTTCTTCCGCTTTTACCGTTTTAAGTCAAAATCTACTCGTACTCTTCCCCCACTTAAAGTACTTGACAATGTAATTACTTCTCCATTTGAAAAGGCTGAAACTTTTAACTCCCAGTTTTCTTGACACGGTATTGTGGATGACGGCTCTTCGCCTTCTTTTCGCTTGCTTTATATTCCTAGTACAACCGCTGTCTGTACTGATGCAGTATTTGGGGTGGCAGACATCTGCAAAGCCCTGCGCAGACTCAAGCCGAGCCACTCTGTGGACCCAGCTGGTTTCACTTCCTTTTTTTTACCAGAAAATTGGTGATCAAATTGCGCTTGCTCTTCACATCATTTTTTCACTCTCTTTTTCGACGGGGGCTCTACCCCTTATTTGGTCCACTGCATCCAGTTGTCCCTATTTTTAAAAAAGGGAAAGCCTCTGCCCCCAAAAAATATCGACCAATCTCTTTAATGGTTGTACCTCGCAAAATTATGGAATCCCTGATTAAAGACTCGATGATTAAACATATTAATACTTTTAACCTTATTAGCTTTTATCAGTTTGGGTTTATGCCTTGGCGATCCACGGTGCATCAACTACTTGTGGCACTTGATAAATGGTCAGAGGCACTCGACTTGGGCATCCAAACTCACATCATTCTCTTTGATTTTAAAAAAGCATTTGAGTCTGTCATCCATACTAAATTATTACTTAAGCTTCACTCAGTTGGTTTCCAAGGAAATCTTTTGTCATGGATTTCCGCCTTCTTGAGTAAACGTACTCAGCGTGATGTCATTAAGGGCGAGTTCTCCTCGCCTGCAGATATCATCAGTGGTGTCCTACAGGGCTCTGTTTTGGGACCACTTCTTTTTATTATTTTTCTTAACGACCTCACTTGTAATGGAAATTCTGTTTCCCAGGAAAAGTTTACTGACGATCTCAAACTTCACTCCCCTGTTATTTTACAGGTAGACACATCTTATCTGCAGTCCAGTATCGACTTTATTTTTGAATGGTCTCTTAAATGGCAACTACCTCTATCCTCCGACAAATGTCACAGTTTCGCTATTGGTGGATCCTCCAGCAACCTTCATTATTTACTTGGTGATTCCCAACTGAGGGAAACTTTTGATTGTTTCCGCGATCTTGGAGTTTGGTCTCAGAATGATTTGAAATTCACCACTCATTGCTGCGGCAGCCAGCCACAGATCAGCGATGGTTCGTCGTTGTTTTAACTCTGGAAACGGTAACACCGGTGTTCGGGCTTATAATGTCTGTCAGGCAACTGCTCGAGTATGCCAGTCAGGTCTGGTCACCTAACCTCCTTAATGATTTTGGTCGGATTGAAGCCGTTCAAAGGAAACACACTAAAGCGCTACCTGGCATGTATTCTTTGCCATACAGTCAACTACTGCATCTCCTCAAGCTAGATACACTTGAGTGCAGGCGCCCGAGAGCGGACCTTGTTCTAACTTTTAAGATTGTACACTGTATGCTTCCTTCTCAAGTTTAACGCATTCACTAAGACTCGCAGTAACTGTCTGAAGCTCGTCCTTCCAAGATTCCGTCTTAATTCCCGGAGGTCCTTCATCGCTCTGAGATTGGTACCAGTTTGGAACTCTCTTTATGATTCGTTAGTTTCCGCCCAAACGGTCGATTCCTTCAAGACACGTCTAACCACCACCTCCTTCGCCCTTTCCTTCTGCACCCCGAGCATTACTCTTTGCAAACCTAATATACACTTTTAATCTGGATCTGCAGTAAGCAGTTCGGTAATGAATCCTTGCACTTCCCTTCTGCCTTTTATGTGCAGATCAAATGTAATAATATTATTATTATTAATGGGGCAGAATGTAATTAATTGCTGTTACTAATAGTAACGCACTTTCAGACATGAACCGTTCATAACAACTAAGAACATGTAATATGGGCATTAAGAACCTAAAATGTAGTTCAGGAATGTTGCATAGGCCTATTGGGAATAATTATTGTGGCCCAGGAATAGATCAAGGGTGAGGTACACAGGGGTCACTGAACATGAAATAAAGTTCAAAGGAAGTCAAGTCATTTAGTATCTCATACACTTAACTTCTTATGGAACAGGTTCACAATTACATAAAAGTTGTAGAGCGTACTTAAAAATCTACCGCATGATATAGAATATATCAGTTAAACTGTGGAGCAAACTGAAAAACCACCATGTGACGGTTAGTTGTAGCGCATACTAAAAAACCTACGAATGCAGCATATGACTCAAACGCCGTCATTTGATAAAAGACTCCTGCGCGAGTCAAGGTGTCCATTAAGTGACGATTTTACTATGAATGGAAATGCATTCATAACGTTTTGTCAAATGTGTCATGTACTGGATTGACAAAATAGGTGAGCGCCAATTCATAGTTCACCATTTCGAGTTCACCATTTTAAGTTTAAGGGGGCACCTACCCTAAAAATATAACCATCAAAAAAAAAATTTTTTTTAAGGTATTCTGGTGCAGTAACATGTACCCTTCATGCTACAACAGTTTTTTTTTCTAACTGAGACCTTTCACGGCTATAAAAATTGTTTGGGGGGTTTAGGTAGCATTGCGTAAGGTTATAAGTTTCACATTCAAACTTGATTTTCTCGGATCGAGAATATCGCTTGCGGTCAATCACTAAAAACATCATAATTCAACTTAGAATTGAGATAATGTCTTGAAATCTTTTACACAAGTTCCTATATGTGGTGACTATAAAGTGGACTAAAATCACACTTCTACACACTTCTGGTGTGGTTTTAAAAAAATTCCAAAATTTGGGATATATAAGTTTACGCTATATGCAAATTGTGATTCTATTATAAAATATAAAAAATTGTAGTAGCAAAATTATCTTAGTTTACATGATAGTGCTATGTATACATATGATTTAGAGTCTAATCTCATTTATGTGCACCAATTTTTGCCGATGTTATCAAAGTAGCTGCACGCAAGTGTAATAAAATTTACCAAAAATGTACCGGTACGCTACTCCCACAAAAATTGACCAAATCAAAATTTAAAATATGCTCTAGACTCGTATTTCAACATACTTTAAGGTAAAAAAAATTATGACTCTGAGGCAATCACACTAAAAGAAAAAAATTCCCAAAGTTGCGCCTCACTTTAGGGTAGGTGCCCCCTAAGTGATAAAATTCACTACTGAACGATATTCCAATTAAAGGTCGCAGCACATATTAAAAACCTTCATATTCCAATTTAAAGTCACAGTAGGAAGCTACCTAATTACTGCATTAATGTCTATGAAGGCAGGTTTGTTAGAAACATTGCAAAATCAGAGTTTCAAATAGCAGCACACTAACGAAAAAAAAGAAAAACATAGAAAAAGCTGCATAGAAATCATTCTATAAATAACTTTTTAATTGTTGTAACACTCAATTGTTTTCTGAAATTGGTAGAATTTCAGCATACTGAGGCATTTACAGGTCCAGTATTACAAATTTCAGCTGTTTAAGTTCAGAGGGCTGAGTTTATGCATTTTAGCATAGTTTACAACAGCTGCTTTCAAAGAGCTTGATATTGCTAAAAGCACCACTTACATATCACAATACAAACATGCATTTTAGTGACGGAACCAATTCACTAGAGCTAGGAAAACATTGGGCTCAGGGCCATTGTAACATATATTTGGCGTATAAAGTAATTATTGAAAGAAACATATTTCTTAAATTGATTATGCTTGTTGGTGGAAACGTATTGGTCGTTTCGACCTGAGCATAATAGTCAAATGGGTAAAACATCACACGAACATACTACACCACATTGTAGTCATACGAAATTTAAAGTACAGCATAAACAATGAGTAGCATCACTCGATATGTTGGTTGTCTGTTTAAGGCCAAACACGGAAATTAACATTCATACTTAACCAAAATACAGGGCATGTAGATTTCAGTCAGCATTAAGTAGGTAATGGGCAGACAGACATATTTCATTGGGAATGACATTAACATGTATTAAATAAGGGATTAAGCGAGCATAGCTTAGGGAAGACGGAACGAGAAACCTTCCCCTCCCTTACCATAACCTTAATATTCTAACATGAAACATAAATGTTTAGAAGCATGTTGCCATTGAAATTCATAACACAGTCGCCAGTTTGAATCCCATTCTGGGACCAAACAGTTGAAATAATGTCATGCAGAAATATACAAATTTCTGGGTGACACATAAAATGCGTGTATATCGAATATTTTATTCATTGCATGTGAAAGTGTATTCCGATGAAATCTTGTTGCCATTACAACATTGAATGCATGTAAGATAATTTTGACAATGTCAAAAGGAAATTGTTCACAACGAACTGTGGATATTCTTATTATCATTGATTGGTTAAAACAGAACAAAATTAAAGTCACAGTTTGGAATCTGGTGACTGTCTTCAAAAATGTGAAGAAGCAAAGAACAAGATTTCAAAGGAAAAATTTTGAAAGTTGAAACTCCTTAGCTTGTAACGTGCTCTCTCTTTCGTTATTCAGCCATGTGAAACTAGGCCAAAGAGCTGGAGGCAAAACGACAGCAGAGAGAGGCAACGTAGCCTTGAACGACCTTGGCCGGGGCGCGGCCAACTCAAGGAGAAAAGTGAAAGCATCAAGATGGAAAGATAGTGCACTACCTCCCAAACAGAGAGGGTAAAACAGCTGCGATTCGATTAAAAGGAAAGAAGAGCAAAATTGTTATTTCATTCAGATTGACAGCTACGAATATGAAATTGATTGAAACTTTGATTCAGTTCGGTTACATAGAATTGCGTTTCTCGAGTCATGCATGCTCATTACAAATATATAGAATTTTTCCAAAATCCACCCAGATTAGTACTGCTCAATTAATGAGGCAAATTAATGTCACTATACATAGCTGGCGCTCTGACTTCTTCGAGGAACCTTTTTACCTTGAAACAAGGATGTGTTTTTCCTGTTGCACAACCATTTTGGAATTAATTTGGGCTGGTTGGTAAATGCGAAGTTCTTGCTAGAATTATGTAAAGTGGATTTTTCTGTTATTAAAGATACTAGGTTGGAAGCTAAAATGCAGGAACCATTAAAAAGGTATCGTGATTTTAGTTTGGTCAGGGATTATGTAGGATTTTATAAAGCTTAATGGTCTTTATAACAGAAACAATACAGCTAATTAATTATGCACATATTTTCATAGATATTATACATTTATTAATGCATGAACCGAATATTTATTCCCAGAGACCAATTTGGCTCCAGTTGAATGAACACAACTAGGAGCCCTTTTCAAAAGAGACCGAGTGGTGGCAAGTACATTGTAATCCGAACCAGTGTAATGAACTCATTGTTAGAGCTGAAGGTTGGCATTATCAGTTAACATTATTTACGACACATTCGTAGAACCTAAATTGCATTCTAGAAGGAATTTCAATTACGATAAGATTGTAACTCATGATTGATCAGTTCCTAAAACAAAAATCAATCACTTCCAAGTGGGTGACAGTTAATTAAGTAGGCAAGTAACTCAAAGTGCCGAATACGGGGAACCAACTAATGAACCCGAATACAGTAATACAATGATTGACATGCGTAGCGGACCCTAATAGAAATAAGGACACAAGCTGTCAAAACCATGCAATTCTAAGTATTGCTATAATCAATCGAGGCAACAATAGAGCGATTGTCGATGATAACGCTCGTGTATAAAGCGGCACGAGGAAATGTTGCTCAATCAGTGGTGTTTTACATCGTTCTCGAGGCCAAGCTAAGCACGAACGGTGGAAAGTCGTGCCGTGTGACTAACAGAAGCCGGGTTAGAGACAGCTTACAGCTGAGCGATACTTACAGACAAGCGTCCATATCGAGCTAAGTGTTTGTAGAGTATAATTGATTTGGATTGTTGGGATTAATTGTCATTAATCGTAATGCACATATCAATCATGCTTACCCAGCCGTTAATTTAACGATCAGTTAGTATGATTATTCCAAGTTCTCGTAATAATGCCAATCGCCCAGCTTATTGTTAAATTACTATAACAGTACGAACTCAAATCATTACAACCTGTCTCGATTTAATTGACCATATGTGGGGTCAATATTGTGTGCACTAGAGTGTTCATTAAATGGCCCAATTGTTGTTGAAAGCTGCTTATTATTTGCGCCTCTCTTCCCAGTGTTGATTTTATGCCAATGTACAATCGACTGCAATTGCTACCCTGATAATAATGATTCATTCTGGGACAAAAGCTCACTAGAATAAATCATTACACTAGTCTGAGCCATTATATAAATTGCCACGCAGCCTACATCAAGATGCATGGCGAATATGCTTGTGCTCGCAGCGCCCCCTACATAAAAGTTTGTACTAAACACCGAGTATTGCAATATGTGACAGGTTGTTACATTCTTCAGAGACAGAGGCATTCACTACTCATTGTTAAATTCTTAATTGAATATTAGTATTAAAATACGGATGTAAGCCTTAAAAAACTTAGAGCCCTAAAGGAACAGATATTAGAAAAAGACATTTAATCCATCAGCGTCGCACTAATACGTGTCAAAGAATCTCGAGGGACCCAAAAAACAAGCTTGGAGCTTCTTTTACACGTATTAGTGCGACACTGGTGGCTAACATGTCTTTTTCTAATATCTGTTCCTTTAGGGCTCTAACGTTTTTAAGGCTTACATCCGTATTTTATATGCTTAAGCATTTTTTAATACTAATATTCTTGTTTCAGCAACAATAACACAGAAAAGAATTGTGTAATCACCTTAAAATAAATGTATAAGAGAGCCTTTTTAATACACAATTTTAGGAGCTATAAAAATTGAAAATCGGTTCTTTGGTTCGATCTCTAGGTGAGAGCAAAGTTTCCCCAAGAAAAATAAAATTAAAATAGCGTTCAAAAAGCCATAGGCCATACCTATGTTTTAAGTTGTAAAACTTGAACATCGGTTCATTGGTTCGATTTTCAGGTGTAGTACAGTTGTTACGGGCTAGAATTTGGGCTAATTATCAACATTGAGCCAAATGCCATGTAAACTTGTACACAAGTCAATTCTTAGCTAATAAATCAAGGAAGCTATGGAATCTCTCGAGATACCCCCTATGGCCCCTTCCTGTCCCCCTACCACACTCACCTGTACTACTATGAATTTTAGTTCTACGAATTTTGGTAAATCAATTATTCCTAGTAGTAGAAATTAACTAACCATGGATCCCCATGAAATACCACCAAAGCCTCCCAAGCACCCCTTCCCCCATCCTGTGCAGCCCATGAAGCATCAATGACCAACAAATTCTTGCAAATCGTGCTAAAACATGAATTGGTACACAAGTCATTCTTAGCAGTACAAATCGAACTAGAATTTGTTGATCATCAACCTCATGGAGAGGACACAGGGTAGCACTGGGGGATGTGTGCATATCATGGGGTTCCATAAGTAGTTAGATTTCCACTGCTACAGTGCATTTTTTTAGTACGTTCAGCAAGAATTTGTGGGTCATTGATGCTTCATGGGGTGCACAGGAGGAGGGGATGCTGGGGAGGCTTTGGTGGTGTTTCATGGGGAACCATGGCTGGTACAATTTCTACTGCTAGGAATGATTGGTGTACCAAAATGTATGCTTTCAGTACAATCAACAAGAATTTTTCGGGTATCAGCCTAATGGAGTGGGTATAGGGAAGAAGCACTGAGGGGCCTAGGAGTATTTTGCGGAAGTTCCATAGCTAGTTTGATTTCTACTGTAACAATGACTTGTGTACCGAATTTCATTCGTTTAGCACTATCTGCAGGAATTTTTCAGTCAGGCCTCAATGAGGGAGCACAGGGGGGTGGGGTCATTGTGGTGCCTTGTAGATTATCTCGAGGGGGTTCCATAGATAGTTCAATTTGTACTACTCTGAATGACTTGTGTACCACAATTCAAGCGTTTAGCCCGATCTGCAATAATTTGTTGGTCAAGAATCAAAGACGCGGCACAGGGGGCGCTATGTGGCCCCGTGGGATTTTTCATGGGTGCTCCATGCTTGATTTGATTTGTAATGCTAAGAATGACTTGTGTGGCAACTTTCATTTTTTAACTCGATCTGCAAGAATTTGTTCGTCAAACCTCAATGAGGGGGCGCTGGGGGCCCTTTGGGGCTATTTCATGGGGTTCCATGGCTTGTTCGACTTCTACTGCTAAGAATGACTTGTGTACCAAATTTCAAGCCTTTAGGTCGATTTGCAAAAATTTACCGGTCAAACCTCTCTGAGGAGGCACAGGGGGGAGCTGGGGCTCCTATGGGGGTATTTCATGGGAGTTTCATGGCTGATTCGATTTATGCTGCTAAGAATGACTTGTGCACCAAATTTCATTTTTTTTGCCTTAATGATCTGTAGGAATTTGTTGCCAAGCCCTTGGGAAAGGGCACGGAGGAGGAAGTGCTGGGGAGAGGGGGGAAGGCGCTGAAGGCACTTGGGGGTATTTCATTGGGGTCCATGACTGGTTCGATTTTTACTGTTAATAAAGACTTGTGTACCAAATTTCATGTTTTTACCTCGACTTACAAAAATTTGCTACTCCACTTAATGATTTCTGCCCAGTGCTCTACAATAATTGCTCTGCCGACGAGAATACTGCAGTCACATCAAAATCGTGTTCAAAGGGCCCTGATCGGTGTTAATACCAACATTTTAAGCTATACAAATTAAAAATCGGTTCATTGGTTTGATCTCTATGTGAGAGCAAAGGTTCTAGCCCATTTGGCTTTCCGTGTCCATAACTACATTTTAAGCTATAGAACTTGAAAATCGGTTCAGTGGTTCAATCTCCAGGTGAGGGCAAAGAGCCGCAACAACAACACGATTTCTACCCAGTCCTCTACAATAATAATTGCTCTGTTGACGAGAATACTGCGGTTACATCAAAATCGTGTTCAAAAGGCGCTGGGCGGTGTTAATACCTACATTTTAAGCTATACAAATTGAAAATCGGTTCATTGGTTTGATCTCTAGATGAGAGCAAAGGTTCTAGCCCATTTGGTTTTCCGTGTCAAGAATATTGTAGTTACATTAAAACGGCCTGAGAAAGACCCTAGGCCTTGTCCATACCTACGTTTTAAGCTATAGAACTTGTGTAATCCGATTTACTAGGCTGGGTAAGCCAGATTATTGTCAGGATAATTACTGTAATATGTTACACAATACATAAACACTGAAATGGCCGATAAAGCATGGATAAACAAAGGATTTTAATATCCACTAGACATTCCTTCTTACAGTAAAGTTATATAATATTCAGAGTGATTTAATGAACAATTTAGGTTTGCAGTAACTGCATACAGCCTGTACCACTGAGCAAGAGTACGTGAATAATCAGTCAAGCTATCTTTTGGCTAACTCTTAGTGCCCTAACTCCGATTAGTTATTACTCCGAGTATTACCATAAATATTCAATGCTCTGGCATTAGCTAGGCTACCCAAATATAATATATTGGTACTTAGCTTTGAATGATGGCTTGGATACTGGCTTGTGTCCTCTCAACCTCACTAGGCTTGTAACCCCAGAGTCATCAGGTCTGCTCTCAACTTGTGAGAAGTTCAACTGACCAAAGACAGAAGACAACTAGCAAGTGTATTTGCTATATCATTTTATATGGTATCTATTGTACCACTTGGCTTCCTGACACTCTTTCTGAGCAGGCCTGGTCAGGTCACCAGGTTGTTGAATGGGTGTGACTGTTTTCACAGACACAAGCAGCATCCTTGTCATACTACCAAAATACTTTGACCCGAGTTAAAACAGATCTAGGTTTTTAAGTGACACAGAAATAAAGTTAAAACTGGTGTATTCTAGTACCCATGCTTTGTTTTCTTACAGTTGGCCTTAATGGAGTTGTTCTAGTTCTTGGTGGGAATGAGGACACTTCCTTGAGTTGTTTTACTTCCTTCTTTCTCTCTTAATAGACTGCAAGACTCCTTGGTGTGGAATATGGATGTGGTTCTTGAGATGCATAAATGTTGTTCATAATTGGTCATGGCAATTCGCATAGGGCTTGTGTTTGCTTTTTAATACATAATTCGTTATTTACATAATTTATTAGCATAAATTGATTACATTGCCCCGAACTAAAGAAGACTTGCAGGCTCCACATGTGGCTGCGAGTGTCCTTGAATCTTCTTGTCGAATGTAGCTCTAATTTTGGATGATTTTATGACTTTTGTCCACATGAGAGAAACAAAGGCAGCGCACAACTGATGAGTTAATCTTCTGCAACCCTAAATTTTATAACACCTTTATGACATATGCTTACATATGCTTACATATGCTTACATATGCTTACATAGTTGGGAACACAATGCTTGATGATCCTTGATTTCCATATGTTCCCTGAATCACACTACTGTGCACTAAATCACTTGTGGTTGCTCCATTTGTTGCCACCACGAACTGAGGGAAAAACCCTCCTTGAACGGACAGCCTGGTACACATCGTACTAAATCACTTGTGGGTCCACCATCTATTGCCACCCCGAACTGAGGGCGAACACACCTTGTTTGGGCAGCCTGGCTTGCCTCAACAGCTTGGGATACTGTAAAGAAATGAAAATCTTTGTATAATCTTGCTCCGGAATGTTTTCCAAAACCACTAATGTTCTTCAGAAATTAGTACCATTTCCATAAAATAAAACATATCATTGATATATGAGCATGAACCTACAGCCATGTGAGCTATTTACTCACGCACTCTGTGTTCAGAGAAAAATGGATAAAATACAGAAAATTAACTTTTGACCTAAATACTGCATGATCCAGCTAGAAACCCGTCTAAAGTCGTTTGACTGTATAACCTTAAACCCTTAATAATGGTCGCAAATATGACAATATTTAATGTCTTAATGATAACCTTTTCGCCTGTATTGTTATTTCGAGCAACAATGAGTTTTGTATACTTCTAAAACAAATTTATTCAGCATAGTAACGCCATGAGTCTATGAAAATGATGAGTTTTCAACTCTATCAGATTCAGTTTACTCTAGCGTGTGATCAAAAACCCCATACTGTACGGATGCGACACCTGTTGCCAGATCCCAGAAATAAACCTAATTCGTCTCGAAAACCGAAACCCGAAATCGAAACTTTAATCGCGCGAGCAACTCTTAAGCCGGAAACACAGTTAAGTGCGGAGCTGTTTCCTTCCTTGACTGAAGCTTGCCCTTGTATCCGACACTTGAATTAGATGTTTCTACCCAAGGCCCGCTGAGA
>JAHWFP010011380.1:31873-49375 GCA_023313725.1 Lithobius niger | reverse complement strand
GCCACCCCAATCAGAACTGCCAGAAACTCACTGACTGCCGTAATATATGAAGAATGAAACTCCGGGCGTGCGCTATGAGAAGTGTGGAAGGGATGTACTTTGTGCGGTAACGATAAACACCCTAAAGCCTTCCCAATAAATCTTTCATGGTGTACTTCTCGTTTGAAGAGTGGAACACTCCTGAGATTGTTGAGTTGATTTGAGTTTACACGATCTTTTTCCAAAATTTAAGACTGGCGTTGTCATGCACGAATGCCATTGTTGCCATTGTTTTAAGACGTCACTTGCCCCCTTATTGCTTGCAAGAGTCTAGAGGCAAACGACACTTGCCCCCTTTTTGCAAGCAATAAGGCGGCAAGTGTCATTTGTCGCTAGGCTCTTGAAAGCAATAAGGTGGCAAGTGTCATTTGCCGCTAGGATTGAAAGCAATAAGGTGGCAAGTGTCATTTATTGAAAAACACATCAGGTATGTGTTATAAATTCCCGTCGACACACAGCTGGTTAGTGTTAGTATAGAACTTTCGTCTTTTTCTATAACAGGAACAACAGTCTATACTTTCCTCAGCAGCAACAGAAAAAAAAACCTGATTTAAAATTCGGGAGGTATAAGTGTCAGTGTAGACGCTTAGTAAAGAAAAATCAATTAACCCTTTGCCTCCAAATCGCGGAGGGCAATCTGCGCAGGAGTCTGGGTAATCCCTTTAATTTTGTGACAGACGAAGCGCGAGCCCTTGAGCCTCTTTAATCCCTGGTTCAGAAGTCAACACGAAAAATAAAAGGAGGGAAAAAAGCGTTCTCCTTAGCTGGATGCTCACGTTCAAACTTGAACAGAAACTTTTAAAGAGAACAGAATGATATAAAGCCCTTACATTCACTTCTTGTCCTGTTCTTCCAGCTTCCCATACCCGTTTAATCACAATTCCATCAAAGCAAAAAAAAAATAAACCTGCAAGGTTAAAGAGGTATTATTCCCACAGGGTGGATTGATTTAGAGGTTTTTAACTGGTGTCGTTTACTTTTACTTTGCTTTCGTTTTCTTTCGTTGTGGTTTCGTTATGTTTCAAATTGCTTTCGTATTTTTTTTTGCACTTTGGTTTCGTTTCTTTTCATTTTGCTTTCGTTTCTTTTCAGTTTGCTTTAGTTGATAGCCAATTTTACAAATCTTAAAGTCGAAGCAAGTTAAACGGAGAACACTAAATGTTATTTATAGTCAATAAATTAAGATGTAGGTTTAAAACCGTAATAAATTAATGATTAATTTATACAAAGTTAATACCAGTAATATCCACCAATGGATATAGCAAAAATTAAGTTGAACGACATTTTTAAAAAAAGCTATGCAGTGTATTTTTTGTCTGTAATTTGTTCGAGCACTTTACTTATTTATTTATTTGTAAGAAATATTAAGTGCTCGAACAAATTACAGACAGAAGATACACTGATAATTCTCACCATATAGCTTTTTTAAAAATGTCGCTCAACTTGATTTTTTCTGCAGCCATTTGTGGATATTACTGGTATTACTTTGTATAAATTAATCATTAATTTAAAGGCACATAAGTCCCTCCGGTATATTTTAACAGTTTCACTCGATACATTACCGGAAATAGTTTTATATAAACTGATTTACCTTTCATTTGCTGGTCTAAGGGTACGATGCAGATTTCAGTAGTGGCGCGTGAATGTTATTAGGCTTGTTTTAAACGGCTCGGTCCGAGCGGTATTCAACTCCCGCCACATCGCTGGCAAGCCGCGGCCCTGGAGGAAGGATAATTAATCGTTCGCTCATGTTTGCGACTTGGTCGTACGATGTGTCACGTTGCCGCGGCCCCGAAATGAGTTTAACTAGTGTCGTAGAGCAATGCGCGCTGCTGTCGTTTGAACTATATTTTAGCGTAGGTGACGCAGAGTAAAGCGGCCAGAACGGAGGGATTTATGTGCCTTTAATACGGTTTTAAACCTACATCTTAATTTATTTACTATAAATTACGTTTAGTGTTCTCCGTTTAATTTGCTTCGACTTTAAGATTTGTAAAATTAGCTGTCAACTACAGCAAACTGAAAAGAAACGAAAGCAATTTGAAACATAACGAAGCCAAAATGAAAGACAACAAAAGCAAAATAAAAGGTCACGATATTGCTCAAATGGGCATTATTTATCGATAAATGATCTCAATACCTCGTTACACATTACGAAGCTGAAAAAAAAACAACAACTCGTGCAAGAGTTCGGCTTTTTTTTTAAGGTTCGGAATGCAACTTGGGGTTTAAATCATTTATCGATTAAAAAAACGTACGCACTCGTGATGTCACTACTGAAAAAACTTTATAACGAACAGTGAAGCATTTAGTGATTATAGCAAAACAAAATTGTGCCTACATCATTACAATACAAAAATAACGTAACGGAAGAGGTGGGGGGGGGGGTCACTAAATGTGCGACGTCACACAATTTTGTTTTTACCAGGCAAAGAAATAACTTCCAAACGTGTGAAAATTAAAAAAGTCACCAGACATTTTCAAACAAAATCGGACTAATTTGACAACCAAATTTACAATTTTCCCTAATTGTTCCCTCTGCTCGGTACCGGGGGGGGGAGGGCAAAATGTTAGTGACGTCATTTACGTACTGCCCTTAGAACTACGTACAAAAGTAATTCAGATTTATTCATGTTTAATTCAGACGATTAATTTAATGACATTTCGTTAAGTCGCTATACCCTACGCTTTTCCATCTGCTTACCACAAGCATTTCAAGCTGTAGTAATTTATAGCATTCATTAGTTGATGTAGGCAATATTAGAGCTACTTTTTCTTTCAACCCTAAGCAAGCAGGCAGATGAGATAATCACAGTCAAAGCAGTCTTTTTTCTTTTTTTTTTGCTAAAATTTCTTGAGCGACGTTGAGTTCCTTATTGCCTTTCAGCTGGTCTAATGACTTGGGCCACACACATTCCTTTGAACTAGAGACATTATTAACTCAAGTGGCCAAGCTCACCAGTGAACTGGACAATATCTGAAAGGTACACCTTCCACGAAACAAAAATGTCCGGCCTTTTAAGGGCGGTGCGACATTCTGTATGGACTGTTGTGGAAATTCTTCAAATCTAATTACTTTTCAATTTTTTTTCTTAGCCGTGCGTCATGCGAAGCAAACTAATAATTGTATAGCCAAACTAATAATCGTAAATGTCTAGCACTGTATAAAGGTCTACGATTATTTTTTTGGCACGGCATGTCCTTGGAGTGGACCGAGAACAGCACTATAGGTATTAATGATAAATAAATTCAAAGCCAAGAAATATAAGAATATGTACATAAAAGCGTACGTTTCGAGGAAATTTTTTTTCTGAATTTATTTACATCAAAAAGAGCGCAGCATGTGGGAATCTCGTGAACTATGCCAGTACATGGAAAAACAGCATAAAAATGCGCAAGAAAAAGCAAACTACAAAAGACACATAAAATAGATGCAAGAAGATCAACGATGGGCGAAAAAAACGTATATATGAGTAAAAACCGTTCGTGCCACGTTTAGTCCTGGGGTGAGTTGCTCCTCAAACACGAACTTTGGGTATGACTCAATTTTGACGTAACAGTTGCCATGTTTGCCCACGATGTGGCCAATGATCACGTCAGAATCGCGTCATATTGGAGGTTCGTGTTTGACCAGCAAGTCGACCCACGCATGCGGCACCTCCGCGTGCTGCAACACCGTTTTCGGCCAAGGCCGACTGTGGTGAAAAATCGCGCGTTTCGCCTCCTGACTCAGCACCAGCTCACGCGCGTGCGGGAAAGTTGACGCCTTTTTAGTGTTGCTTTGGTAAATTAAGAATCTGGCGATGTTGAATCAATGGATCTGGATCCGGGAAATGAAACCCACAGCTTCTCTCCTCCACGACCTTGTGACAAGGGATGGAATAAGATGGACACTCCTGCTTATGTCTACACGAGCATTAGTTGTACATTTTTTTTTTATTAACACTATTTAGAGGGATACCACCCGTTTTGAGCGTTGCGGGAAAGCCCTCTCATTGAAGTGGGGCAGCAACTGTGTGGGTCGTTGAGTTGTCGTTTCCCGCCAGAATGTTGCATTCCATTGTGTCCGACAGACGTGACACGTAGAAAACGGGTAATGCGCATTTAATGCTTTTTTTTTTTTATTTAGCCCCAACAATTGTTTAATCGTGGATGGGGTCCCACTTTAAAGCCCCAAAGTTGTTTATTTCTTGCGGTGAGGCCTGTCTTGATCCAAACTTTGGCCTGGAAACTCCCTCACCCGCAACTACCCTGAAAAAACCCTAATCGCAAAACTGGAATTATGGAAGCAGATTAGTCCTACTCTTCCCTTCTCATAAAATTACAGTGGTGTACCTTGCACATATCGGGTGTTGCATCCTGGCAAAACAATCCCAACTTTAACAGTCTCAAGTGTTATCGCACATAGTGAATAAGTCAGGATAGTCACGTACGCACAGCTGTCTGTCGGCCTATAACCATCCTCTGGTTATATTCTGCATTCTAAAAAGTTGCCAGACAACTCTTTTGCATTTTGCGCAAATATAAACACTTTGAAGCCACCCTAAGCCGTTCTAGGAAGGAAGAAGGGAATTGCCAATTTATGAAGTGTCTCGAGACAAAAACGTATTTTCGGGCTACTTTATGAGTTAGTAACATCAGCGGTCCACAACCTTTACTCATTGAAATTCCGTAACTAACTCCACCTGGGAAAGGACAACGATGCCATATCTCTCTTCATTAATGCCATCGTGACCTTATAGGTGACTCGTAAAAGTGTAAAAAAAAAAAAAATAGACGTTTCCAAAAATGTTTTCACTCTATTAGTACTACCCCACGAACGCGCCCAAGACGTTCATGCACTGCACGTAAACATGTGTTACAAAAAGTGAACATGATTAACCCTTGACAACCAAAGGAATTGTTCAAAATAGGGTTGGTGAACGTTCAACATTCCTTCAACACATTCAGAAGGTGTAAGTGTACCTTCACCGTGGATATCTATATGTCTGTCCGCTTCGAAAACATCTAAATGCGAAGATGAAAGCTCGACTTGGCCACACTTAATAGTCAGTAATTTTTAAAAAAATACTCGTCAAAAAATATAAAAACAGAAAAACAGAAGACGTTTCGGGTAAGGACGAAGCCGTCCTCAGACCAAATAAAAAAAAAAAAGTTTCACAATTTACACACTCATAAAAGAAAATTATGGAAAACAGCAGACAATATATTAACCGTAAAGTTTAATGGATTTGTTTTGCTGTTTTACATAATTTTCTTTTATGACGGTATAAATTGTGAAATTTTGGCTTTACATATTATTTGATATGATGATAGCATTGGCAGTGCTCGAAACTTCATCAACTTTATTGTTGTGTTTCACGTTTTTACCGAGTATTTTTATAATATGCTGAATTTTAAATGACTATGATGAAGTCAATATTTCATCATAACCCTTTCGCGCATGAATTATAATATCTGATGAGTTTTTTCGGTCAGACGGTCAAATCGGATGTCATCATCTTTCGAGTCCAGCAGTCGTAAAAGGAAGATATTTTATAGCTGTTGGGCGGCCCCCCCCCCCCCCAGCAGGCGTCGATCCTCGAATGACGTAGGTATGTCGGTCACCTTTTGTTTTCAAAGTCAGGTGGACGAACGAGTTTTAAGAGCCCGGCCCGTGAGCGCAGTGGCTTGCGCGTCCGGATTCCGGCCTCGTATGCTAAAGTCCAGGGTTCTAGTCCAAGCCTAGTTAGTTTTCTTTCTTTCTCAGATTAATATTTTTGTATTCTCGCAACACCAGTATTTAATGCAAACTACTTGATTCGTTAATGGTAACTGTTCTTTGAACTGGTGCATGGTGTGCCTTCGTTCGGGGTGACGTCCAGTATTTTGAAATTATCAGGAGTATATGAAGCTATAAGTCCCATAGGAAAGAGAAGTAGCGAATTCTAACCGATTCAGCGTACTCTACTACTTGACGATTCACGTGACTGTCTCAATCTTTTAAACCTGCAGCAGGCAAATTGAAAATAATAATTCGCCCATAGCCTCAACCAGCATTAGAACATCACAGCTACAAACAACCCATTTGCCCACTAATATATATATATATATATATAAAAGTATTCAGTAAGACGCCCTTCTTTTTCCCCTCTATATTTATGCAGTGCCCCTTGCAGCTAGTCCAATATAGGCTCCAGCATAAAATTGTATATAATAATATGACGTCACTGTCACTGCTCTCTAGTATAGGGTTGCAGATACTCTTTACTATCATTGTATATTGTAGTAATGGTGTTTTTCCCAATTAACGTATTTTTTAATTACTTCACACACGAGCCTGTGCACTAGTGAGTTACTCACTTTCATGTAAAACAGTCTCACTAAAAATTCCCCATAAGGTGGACATATTTTTCTCATGTGCAGAAATTCGACGAGTGGGTCTTTCTCCATCATACGCTAGTGGGGAGCGGTAATTTTGTACACACTCTTCGCTCCTCCTAATGTAACTCGTTGTGTACTCCTAAAATTTCCTGATAAATTCTCGGGCCAATTCTCGTTTCTCACGTGACTTTACCTCAAAAAGCTTCCATGACGAATTCTGATACGAAGTCGAAGGTAATGGACGTCAATAAATTGCGATCAAACAACAAGCCGAAAGGTGCCCAAAGGTTGAAAAGTTCGGTAGCTTCAAATGACCCCGCGGGTGAGTTGGAGGTGGACGTAATTTTTACAAATGGAGATGATAAATTCACTTGTCTACGGGAAAGCAACTTTATAGACTCACTCACTTCAACGAGACTTGCATATTCATTTCGGCAGGCGTTTCCTTTCTAAACTCTCAAATACCACACGCAACTTCTTATTGGTCGGGAGGAGACATGCTCAAAGTTGCGTATATGCCCTGAAACTCGCTTTTTTTTTTTTTAAACAAAAGTCATCTGACGCACACGAAAGAACCGATTCAAGCTTGAACTTTACTGGTTGTTAGAGATTGACCATACCACTTTTAGCATACCGATTCGATACCGATACCCTTCCAGGACATCTTCCGATACGATCCGATACCTATGAGATATACATAACGAATCTATGAGTCGGCCCGGCACTATCTTTGAATACTTTGAAGGTACACCTGACGGTTAAAAGAGCTTTTGATATAAAACTGTATTTCATAGTTGTCTTCGCTGTTGAAATTTAAACTAATTTGCTCGCATTATTACTTAAATCTACAAACTTCCTGTAGACTTTAGTCTATAACAAATCTTAAGATGTAGACCTTTCTGAAGACTTCCTGTAAACTTCAGGAAATCTTCAGGATGTCTACAGGAAGCCAGGAAGATGCTAGACATTCTTTCTTATTTATTTTTTTTTCGGTTCTACGATGCTGTTGAACTCCTCATTAAAGCTTTTTGTCCCTTTGAGAAGCTGTACATAGGTGCCATGCCGGGCGATTTAAGGCAAGTCGAGGGATAGTGTACAAGTTATACCCCACCGTACCCCCGCTAGTGTTGAAAGGGGTGAGGGGGGGGGGGGTAAGACTTCTACGGCATACTGCACTGGGCAGAAAGTATAATTGGAGCAACAAATACTACACTGTGGAGTACTGGGCAGAAATCACCTAGCAGCTCTCACTCGGCCGACTAATTATGATTTCAGAGCTCAATTAAATACCTTGTGCCCTATAATATTTCCCTTCTAATGTATACTTGAATACCAAACATGGTACAGTAACGTCCGTATGTTGTCTACACGTTGTAGTTGTCTCATGTTGTTGTGTTATTTCGTGTACTATTACACTATATTACTACATTTCACGTCTTCAGTTTAGTTTATCCACCCGAAACCAAAACTGGTATTAAGAGAAGCCACCAAGTTTCCCAAAATGGTCGGCCTTGGAAAGTAGTGATATCATTCAACCAGGGAAAGGCCACCAAGGTTAATCCTGTTAACCAAATTAATTGCACCACCTAATACTTCGAAAGACGAATGAAAACTAGAATAACGCTACTCGCGGTAGTAATCTTCAAGTTTTCATTGAACGTCCAAAGTATTATTTGGTACGATTAACTTGGGTAGGATTAACCTTGGCGGCCTTTTCCTGGCTGAATGACATCATTACTTTCAAAGACCGACCGTTTTTGTAAGCTTGGCGGCTTCTCTTAATACCAGTTTTGGTTTTGGCTGGATATCACAACTTTCATATAGGACTGTCAACGTACCAAAGTTCCCACCGTCTTACTTTCATTTCCGTCATTTTTTTTTTCAGAAGGAATTTTATGTGTATAAATTTTCACATTTATATTTAATCGTATGTAGTCATGCACATGTAAATTCAACACTAACAACTGATATATAATATTATCTGGTTGGTGGCGACACACTAGTGTGTGTCAAGATTAACCAGCAAACTTGGCGCATAACCAAAACATTTCTTACCTGTCTATTTTTGGTCGGTGGTGTTGGTCAGCTACGCCGTCGAATCATCTTCTGACCTGAGCAAATGAAATGTTCTGTATTAGTAACATTGTAGTTTGAATAATCAGAAATCCAAAAGCCAACTGAATAATTTTAGTTTCAGTACTTAAGTAATTGTTTTCTAATTTAGTCTAGGATTTTCTGTATCATTTGAATCAATCACCAGTGGTCCTTCAGTAATTGCTTTGCAGTGACAGCGTCAGGACTGAATTGCTTGAAGGGCCAGCAGAGGGCACAGCTGGAAAGAGAGTGGGCCAAGGAATTTTTTTCCGAGGCAGCCGCATTAGGCATCTTTATTCCGTTTAATTCAACCTGAACGTAACGTAAACTTCAATGCAGTCCAAGTTTTTGTAAAATACGCGCCATAAAAACAAAATAAGTCAGTCAACAAATAGTCTATAGTGCAAATTTGCTACAAAAATAAATAAATACATTTAAAAAAATAAATAAATAAAAGCTCAGTTTATTCATTTGATTTCAAGTTTAGCCTGCAAGTTTTTTTTTGTTATTTATCGTCTCATGGTGACCTGAGTATTGCGGTGAGGGGGGGGGGGGGGCGGCGGGATGCCGCGAAACATGGGGGGGGGGGGGGTACGCCGTTACTGTTGCGTTGTCTTTTTAACTTGACCATGATTTGTAAAAATCCATTTAATGATTTTGTTTCGAACCTTTTGTAAGCGATTTATTTGGTTAAGGGGAAACAAAACTATTTACTTCAGAATACTCTACTTAAGTGACTAGTAAACAGAGCATCGTAGACTAGAGAGTGCAAATGAACAATCTTCCTGACAGACTGGGAACCACCAGTATTTAATTTTCGGCCGGATATTTTGCCGGCCATGGTCACCTACTACAAACCATGCCACACTAAAGTAAACAATGAATATTACCATAAAATGGAAAGGTACTAAACCCAATGCTCAATACTTGCAATACAACCAAAGTTAAAAAGAGTAAAAATATTAGCAAACTGCGAGCAAAAATAGAAGCTACCAGTCCCAGAGTCGCCATCTTGAGTCTGGTATCACGTGGCAAGGACGCGAATTCTCCAGTGCGTTAAAATTCTTCAATAATTGTATTCTTAAATAAGTAATTTATTCACGGAAATGGTGTAAGCCTCCATTTGCAACCGAATGTTTTCGATAGCCTCCCAATAAAGAATTTGAGTTGCGCTAACGTCAATTGTATGGTGAGTAGCATCAATATTCTTCATAACAGCGTAGGTCATGTCTTCTTTAGCAATGCCCACCCCCGGTGGTATGACTTACACATACTCGCAGCCCTTTTGCATTGACCTACGTAAATAAAAGGGCACTCGCTGCATTTGATCACGTAAACAATGAATCTAATATTCTCAACTTCAGGATTACAAATGGATTGAGTAAAATTCAAACATGTGGGTATATTGTAACCAGCTATTTACGTATAGCAGGGCGCAACACGAGTCAACGCTCGTGGTGCGCCTTGCAGTTACAAAAGCTGCTTGTGTGCCCTGCCAACTTCAGCCCAACTGCTGACCTTGCCCGGACGCCAACAGCCAGGTAGCGACCCAAACCCAGTGCCAACCAGTTGAGTCCGGTTCGCACATGTTAGCTCGTCACGTGCTGTAATGCCTCAAGCCACTTCTATTGTTCGCCATCGGTATAAAAAATCAGGACTAGGCGACCGAAGGGGCCAGTCGGTGTTAGGGAGACGACTGAAAGGTTGCTCTCTCTTGACTCTGCTACGGCAAACCACGCTGCAACTTGAGTTTGTGCCTAATACGAAATTACTCTGTGCACAGTCCCCTAGCTGTGCAGTAAGGGGTGAATTGGGTTAAAGCTACAACGGTATAAGAGGGGTTGGAGACCAATCTAACCCCATGTTTAGAAAGGATCAGGTGCCTATCCTGAAACAGATCCGGTCTTTGGTCCAGCCCAGAGGCAGCTACAGCTTACGGCTGGGTGGGGCGGGATTGGGGGTGGAAGAGAGCTTGAAATGAAACTCTTACCTTTAAAGTTACTTATCGCACGATCCCTAACATTCACAATGCTAAAAACGATCAGCGATATATCACATATCGCCATCCTTTACAGTGCGTGATATTCATATCGCCACACTAAAGTGTGGTGGCATGGATGCCATGCACAGGAAACTTAAGTGGGGTGATGTCACATGACGTGACTGTGAAGTGAACGACGTCATTTTTAAATGATGAAGTTTCCGTGACGTGTAACACGATAATAGAGATCAGTGGTTCTGTGCTTGGTAGTGGCATTGGAAATGTTCTTTTTGTAAAATAAAAACTAAAATAAAAAAAAACATAAAAAAAAAAGTCTACTGAATTAAAAAAAAATAGTTCCTCCTACACCTTTCTTTTAAAAAAAAATCCCTCCCTCAAGACACAAAACACCTACCACTCAAATGGTATCGGCCGCAAACGTGAACCATGCATCAATGCAAAATTATGCAAACGTGACAACATAATGTTTGCACAAACAAATCAGCTACGAAGGCAAATTTTCACCCAAACAATTTTGGACGAAAGTTAGGGTCCTTCCGAAAAAATTAGTAAACCCCCCCCCCCCGGGGCGAACTGTATCGGATTTATGACTCGATGGGCTTATCCGATACATGGCCAATCCGCTTGAACTACTTCTCTAGTGCTGAATAGTTGGTCTTCGACATCCTAATCACTATCCCAAACGGAAAAAAATATCTTAAATTTTTTTAGAGGTACCCACTGAGGGGCGCCAGAATTGTACCGACACGGAGTTATGGTAACTCCGGAATTTTCTTAAATACTGACCCTTGTGTGGACCCGGAATTACAGTAACTCCGGATACGTAATTTGCTTCAAAGTGTCTGAGACTATCCGGAATTGTAGTAGCACGGAATTACCATAAATAACATTCCTGCCGTGCTCGCTGCGGCTATACATATAACAATCAGAAACCGCAACCATATCAATGTCAAATTAGACAAGAGTTGGGTAACTCCGTCTTACACAATTCCGGATTATTTCAGACACTTTTAAAGCAAATTAAGAAACCGGAGTTACTATAATTCCGGGTCCACACAGGGGTCAGTATGTAACAAAATTCCAGAGTTAACATAACTCCGTGTCGATGCAAGTCCGCCCCCCCACTGAGCCTAAAGTTTAACATTATAAGTCAACAGGAAAAATCGCCAATTCTGAAAAATTATTTTTGACTAGTTTAAAATACAGCCTTTTACATTATCTCATTTGCTACTCTCAGAGACCATTAAAAGAAGCCAGAATTAAATAAAAAAATTAATTTGTCCCCGAGTTCGTTTTAATTTACAGAGTAAAATCGAAAAAAAAAGTTTCTTCCCTATTTAGGTCTTCGACCTCCTAATCACTATCCCAAAAGGAAAAAAAAAATCTTAAAATTTTGTTAGAGGTACCGACTGAGGGGCGCCAGAATTGCACCGACACGGAGTTATGTTAACTCCGGAATTTTCTTAAAATCATTTCTGTGGAATTAGCTATTTTTCCCATTGACTTATAATGATTAACTTGAGGCCCAGGTGGTATATCTAAAAAAAATATTTTTTTAAACGATTTTTGCCCTTTTACGATAGTGATCAGGAGGTCGAAGACCAACATTTTCGCACTATTACGAATTGAAATTTAAAAAAAGCATTTTTTTGGTCCACTCTATAATAATTAATGGTATGTAAATAATCCCTTGTTACCGCACTTGATGTGAAATATCGAAAAATATTTATAGGAATATCGTTTGGAGGGTGTCCCCCTTTAATTTTACAAATCGTACGATGACAGCAAATCTTACGTCGGGAAGACCCTGGCGCCACTAGTGATTCAAGGAATGGGACCATCATTTCTGAGAGATAGATGCTCTCCCCGAACCCACCCCTTCCCCCGCACGAGCGCCTCCCTGCCCGGCGGCCAATCAAGCTTATCAGCGGCGGACGAATGCCAAAATCGTGACTTGGTTGGGGCGCCAGGCGTTTCCCTCGCCCCCGGGCCGAATTACTCAAGGTCACTGTCTCTTGTTGGACTCGACCAAGACGGCAAAATGCAAGCCACCGACTGCCTGCACCCCTCTTGTCTTTTGACAGACAATAACTAAACGGGTTAAGGCTGCGTCGTCGTTATAAGGCAAACAAAATATAAAATCTGGTTAAGTTCCAACAAACAAGAAAACATAGGCATGAACTTTTGAACATTCCAGACAGATCATAATGATGCGTCTTTTTTTTTCTTCTTGTGACTCATTTTTTAACACTTCTTTCCATTCTGGACAATTTTTTTATTTTTTTTATTTTTAACGTAGATTAAATAGCGGCTTTGTATGGGTACATTTACCTTTGTTAATGTTATATCATCGTAGATAGTCAACTAAAGTAGACTTCAGTAAAGTCGGTTTTGGCGATGGCTTACATCGGCTTCCGTAGTGGGAGCGTCAGCGCCTACTTACCAACAAGTTTTTTTTGTTTGTTTGTTATGTTTTGTTTGGTTAAAGGGACACCCGGCCTGCCTTACAACAGCTACGCACAGATCGCCATCCGCGCATTTTACCACCAACACAGTCGGCTGGGGTGGTAGCTGCGTTCTTCGCAGCATTGAACGTAGCTGCTGTCTCGGTTGGCTTTGGGAAGAGTACACGAAACAGCATCAAGGTAAAGATTGTGTCGTCACAAACCGGAATAATTCTCGTATTTTAACATCACAATTTATAATTTTCTAGGCTAGTGTCTTATAATTTTGCTTCGGCGATCTAGTATTGAAATAATTAATTTTTATTTTTACCGCATTAGTCTTTTAGATTTTTAATCTCACGGTAATTATTAAAAAAATTAGTACATGTACACACAGAGATGAAACGTCACGATTATTGTAAGCGCGCAAAGCATCATATACGTGCGTCTCGCTGTAAATAAAATTCCCCAATATTCAACAGAAAATCTCGTAGACGCCACATTTTAAAACGGTTTTTCAGCTAGGGATTGACTAACGGTAAAGAAATAAAAGTTTTGGGCCGTACTTGATGTGGGGGATCGAGAAAAATGGCGCGTGGAGGAATGTCCTTTTAAGTTGGGGCAAGTTCCTTGAATATATAAATAAATAAATCTTACATTATAAGGCAAGTTCTCTAAAGAGTTCAAAGGGTTTAACGAGCGTCTCATAGCAAAGACGAGGACAAGAAGAACCCCTACAATGAAAACGGGCGAGCGTGTCAATTCTTTGCCCAGAAGTTGAAACTGGTACATTGTTGCCTTGAAAAGAAGTTCAAATTGGCACATTGTTGCCTCGACTAATAACTTGCTCTGCGCGGCCATCTCAACAGCAAGTGTTAAATGACATCATGCATGAAGGACAGTTAATCAGCGGCAAGTGTTAAATGACGTCATGCACGAAGGACTGATCGCTGAAGCCGAAGCGTTATATCGGGAGTGGGGGGAGGGGGTTCACCGGGAAATGCCCGTGTGTGAGGCAGTGCGTCTGTTAGCCCAGCTATTGGCATTCTAATGATATAATTACGACAGACACTAGGAGTGGGGAGGGCAGTGCATCTGTTACCATTAAGCATTAACTGAACCTACAACGTACGTTTTTGGGATGGAGACTGATTCAGTTTTTACAAAATATGGCAAAAGGAAGAGGGGCAAAAGGAGAGGGATGCTAAGGAAAAGGGAGTTAGGTGATGAGAGGAAACGGGAGGAGAGAGGAGGCAGATGATGGGAGGAAAAGGGGAGTATTACAAAAATAAAAATTGCCTGTCGCAGTCAATATTCAGGTCGCCCTGACCAAAAACTGGGAAACAACCACGGGCGAAACAAAACCCCGGCTGATGTCAGACACAACTGCTAGTAATAAATAAATGACAAGGTAAGGTTAAAGAAGCAGAGAGTCTGGATTAAAGACTGGCCATGTAAGGATACAAGATACATAAATCTAAGAAAGAAAGAAAATACAACTCCCACAACTGGGACTCGAACCCAGGACTTCCCGCATACTAGGACGGAGATGGATTATCCTGATTCGAGTCCCAGTAGGGGGAGTTATATTTTCTTTCTTTCTCAGATTAGTGTATCTTGTATTATCTTCAATAAAACAAGGCTGGTCTTCAATGCATGCTGTTTGCTAGTTTACCGTTTCCATGGCTAGAATTTCACCAGGAAGGGCGTGCATACGATCCCCCACAGCAAAGCGACGGTTCAATGCGGAACTGTTGCTGGCCATCGTCGCACAACATAAATACCACACGGCACATTTGCACGAAAAGAGCATTAATCCTAATAATTACCTTCCTTTTCACAGAAGAGTGGTACTAAATCTAAGAAGCTCGGTACTCTGTTTATCTATGCAGAAGAACGGCCGCAGTCTTTAAAATTTCGCACATAATAAACAGGACTAGGCAGAAAATTACAGCAATCGTGCCCTATTCGAATGCTTCCTGGTTCGCTTTTGTTGCCGTCAGAATCAATGTTGGTGCACAATGCTGGCACACTGCTTGACTTATGGCCGTGCATGAGGCTATGGAGCATTTTAAAAGCTTGCACAGGGTTCCCACCAAAATACTGAAATCAATTTCCCTGAGTTTTCAGATTTTCCAGAGTAGATGAGGTCATCTTCCAGGCTATTTACCGTAATTTTAGGAAGGAATTTTTTTCACACATTTTACCAGTTTTGTGTTGAAAAAGGCTGAACTTTTAGATGGGAAATACATATTTAAAATCTTATTTTTTTTCCCTGAGTTTTCCAAGTTTTTTTGTAAAAAATCAGAGAATTCCCTGAGTCCTCCCTGAGTTTTCCAGGTTGGTGGGAACCCTGTTGCAGTAAATATGGTACGGCTTTTACTTTCTATGCCCGGATTAAAAAGCTTACCAAACAATATTAACAATACAAATTTAATTCTTTTAATTTGTAAAATTTAGTGTACACTTCGTCCACCCAGAAAGTTCAACTTGCGAGAAAGTGGACAGACAATGAACTTGCTTCGAAACTCGCCGGATACAACAGGCTTAATATTTTTTTTCGAATAAAATTCACTTTGTTCTCCATCAGCAGCAAGATTAAAATAAAATTTAAAAAAAATACACAAAAAGTCTTTCAGCAAATCTGTTTGTTCATGGCGTAGTTAGGAATATGTACTGGAGCCCCGAACATGCTTAATCATCGGCTCTGGACACCCTAACAAAACCAACCACAAAATACCTCACATTCAGCAAAGCTGAGGGTCAGTCCTAAATGGAATTGCATATGTACATGGGGGCCAGACATGCAACCTTCAGTGGGGTCGAGGGGGCCTCTGACGGCCCAATCATATCTCTCGGCGACCCTGAAATTCCCGTATCTCGACACACACACATGAAATTTACGAATTTTTGCAATAACTTCAAAATTAAACGAAAAACAGGTTTACCACTGTCTTCGAATCTTCAGAAACCCTTATCACTAAACTATTCTTGGCCGAGCGACAGAAGCAAGGCCCTGATAATCGACTGAATTTGGATTTGGCGTGTTTGTTTGTTTTTCTGTTTGGGACACAATAACGGTTACAATTTGGCTCAGATTTGGTACAAATTTACTGAAACAAACGAGCTCAAGGACGAAATTCCTACCTGAAAATATTTTAGGGGTAAGAAACGAAATACCGCATAGAGCACTGGGCAGAAATCATACTACTGAAACAGCAAAGCACTGCCTTGTGGAGCACCGGGCAGAAATCATGTAACTGAAACAGCAAAGCACTGCCCTGTGGAGCACTGGGCAGAAATCATATAATGGAAGCAGTAAAGCACTGCCCTGTGGAGCACTGGGCAGAAATCATATAACTGAAACAACAAAGTACTGCCCTGTGGAGCACTGGACAGAAATCATGTAACTGAAACAGCGCAAAGCACTGCCATGTGGAGCACTGGCAGAAATCACATAATGGAAGCAGCTAAGACTGCCCTGTGGAGCACTGGGCAGAAATCATATAACTGAAACAGCAAAGCACTGCCTTATGGAGCACTGGGCAGCAAAATGAACAGCAAAGAAATCATATAACTGAAACAGCAAATAACTGCCCTGTGTAGCACTGGGCAGAAATCATACAACGGAAGCCACAATGCACTGCCCTGTGTGGAGCACTGGGCAGAAATCATATAACAAACAGCAAAGCGCTGCCCTGAGGAGCACTGGACAGAAATCACATAGGTTTCTACCCTGTGAATGATATAGAAAATTAACGAAATGTATTTTAGCATCTCGCTCGGCCAAGTAATCGTGATTTTCTGAACTCAATTAAATGCCCAGCATTTTTTTTTTCCATTCCTTCCCTTTACCAAACTAGACACCTCCACCCGAACCCCGTTGCAAATTCAAGTGCACGACTTCGTTAAGGACTCACTTGTCACCGAATAACGAATGACGTGCGACAGGCGACACGTCCATCGAAAAGTCCGAGATACACGCTTGATAAGTTAATGCCGTTTTACATGCATCATGCAACAGTCATGGATCATTAGCCGGCAATCAAATGGACTTTAAAGGAAAACGGGGTGTGGGGGAAGTTGGGGGGAGGGGAGGAGGTTCGACGTCAGTTGCTACTGCCATGCGCAACAACAAGCGGTCACGGCAGGTCACGTGCTGGGGGGCCATTTATCAAGAGATAGATATACCTACCCAGAGTCATAGACAAACGCCGCCTTTAACTAAAAACAATAACTCATAAATTAGGCATTCGGACTGTTTCGGAATGCGTTCGGCACCTGGCAATTTGCATTCTTGGACATTATCCCAGGTCATGGTCATGCAGCGCATGGTTCCGAATTGGCCCAACAAATGGCGTAAAAAGTGTTAAACCTTTCGGCGCAAAGCGAAAAGGGAGACAAGTTCTGGATTCTCCGCCAACGCTCCAACAGGCGGATGTGAAGATTTGCTGCCACAGCTAGTTAGCATTCCCTGAAAACCTGGTTGGCAAATTTTAGCTCGCTAAAGGCACCGAATTTATCGCTCATTCAGGGTTCAGATAATTTTTTAATTCTCAA
>JAHWFP010011380.1:3450-26873 GCA_023313725.1 Lithobius niger | reverse complement strand
ATACATAAAAATTCAAAATCACACCTCCCAAGCTATGGGGTGTGATACTACTTAGCTTTTGGGGCGAAACCTCACCAAAAACAAGTAGCCCGTGGTCACCTACTTCTCCGCTGGCCCTCTATTTTCCTATGTCTAAAATCTCTGGACGTAAATACAATGAAGGCAAAATTACCGCTTCGAAACATTAGTTTCCTGTAATGTTTCTAGGTTCACTTCCTGATCAAATTATTGTTATTTATCGACCTAACTGAGGCTACGATTCGCGAAAGTATCCTCATCGATGGCTATACGCGGCCTTCCCGTTCGACTATCAAACTTCGCGACTCTGACATAATTTTGACGTTACCCCTCGCGCGTGGAATATGATCAACAACACCTCCGTTACGAAAAAGCACACCAAGCCGTGTCATAGTACGCAAGTAAGAGCCGAGCCGATCAGTGCTACCGAGTAGAACCGAGCACCTTTATTAATCAGCACTGGCTGAATACCAAGAAGGCTCGAGAAACTATTCAAACCTTTTCACTAAAATAGCCTGGTGTTACCAAAACAATGCTGCGGTTACAGAGTTTAATTATTATGAAAAGCGAATGTCCGAAAAAGCATAAAAGAAAAGTAGTTAATCTGCACGAATTACCTGCAAATGTAGTTCTGGTCTTGAATTGTGTGGTAACCGTTCAACCTTCCTGCAGCAGGAACCATGTATAAATCTTAATATCCGACTGGAATTGAGGAACCGCCAGAATGAAACTCGCGTTCAATGTCCATCGGCCCCAGAATCGCGTGCCAAGACTAGACGCGAGCTGTGCCGCTGGGTTTGATTAAATGGAAGTAATAGCTCAGAATACCGAGCATTACCGATCACGCCCCGTTCGGCGAGAATCGGTTAGGCAGCTCGGAATAGTTATAACCTTATTTTTTAGACAGATACCAGCGCAGAAGAAGCTCACTTTCCCTACTTCGCATCGAGCTTCACTGACAGAAAAAAATGAATGATATGCAGCATTTGCGCCTTAACGCTGCCGAACTGACTAACACATTAAGCCAAGATCGAAGCAAGCCCCTTTAAATGAAATTTTTTTTGGAGTCTTATTGTGACGGACACAGGAAACCTTTCAACGCTAAACGTCCAGGAACGCCATCCTAGCAGCCGAGCTATGATTGTGCGTGTGCGCAAATGACGCGGCCTCCACTCTAATTATTATGATCACCGTTGGCCATTGCAGAGATGTGAAATACGCCAGGAATTCGTCGGCAAAGGGTTAGGTGAAGATTAACCAGGTAGTTGGCAAATAAGGAGGATAGGGAACGGGCCATAGAACGAGCAGGCAGACCATCTCCGCCTTTTCATGTTCTGCTGACAGTTTGACAGTGAGATAGGCTTCCTCTTCCCCTTAATATGCCCCTTAGGCAGTGGCGTAACTACAATGAGGCAGAGGAGGCAGCCGCCTCCGGGCCCACCGACTTTGCCCCCCCCCCCCCCATCACTTGTCGCAATTTAAAATTTTGTTCTAACCGCATAATATCAGAAAGCAAGTTATTGCTATCGTTCCGTGAAAGTTGTGTCTTGTGTAGCCAAAAATTAATTGTTTTATGTGTGTTTGTTGTGGGGGAAAGGAGGGTGGGGGGCTCCAATGGGCTCTCGCCGTATGTTGCAAAAACTGCTTATTTTTTTATCAAAGGCCTCTACTGAGCTTTCGCCTTGTGTGGCAAAAACTGACTTTTTTATTGAGTATTGTGGGGAGTAGGGGGGGGGGTGGCAGCTTCCAATGGGCTCTTGCCTTGTGTGGCAAAACTGCATTTCTTTTCTTGTGGATGTGGATCCATTCGACTCATGCCTTTTGTGGCAAAAACTTAATTTATTTTATGAAAGAGGGCGGCCTCCACTGAGCTTTCGTCTTGTACAGCAAAAACGGCATTTTTTTATGAGGGGGGGGGGGAGGAGGGGGGCTTCTACTGGCAGCTCGGAATAGTTGTAACTTTACTTTTTAGACAGACACCAGCGCAGAAGAAGCTCACTTTCCCTACTTCGCATCGAACTTCACTGACAGAAAAAAATGAATGATATGCAGCATTTGCGACTTAACGCTGCCGAACTGACTAACACATTACGCCAAGTTCGAAGCAAGCCCCTTTAAATGAAATTTTTTTGGGTCTCATTGTGACGGACACAGGAAACGTTTCAACGCTAAACGTCCAGGAACGCCATCCTAGCCATGATTGTGCGTGTGCTTTTTTTTTTTTTTAATGAAAGGGGCCCTCCACTGCACTTCCACCTTTGGGCCCCAATTTTGAAGTTACGCCTCTGCCTTTAGGGGCAACTTCTTTAACTCTGAACCACCAACGGTTAAAATTGGTTAAAGGGGCATACCTTCCAAACGATGCTCCTATCGTTATTTACTGATACTTCGCGTCCAGGAAGGTCACAAAGTTTTATTTATTTACCGTTAGTCAACGCCTTGCTGAAAATCCATTTTTAAATCCGGCGTCTAGATTTTCTGTTGAATATTGGGAAATACTTTTCGGGCATCCTGCTCATATTTACTGTTTGGAGCGCTTAGATATTGGATCGACTTTCGTGACGCATCATTGTGTTCGGTTTAGACGACAGAATTTTGTCGTTCATGCTGTCACGTGATCCTAGTTTCATTGGTGTTTTCTTAATGGACGAGCAACGCTGAGAGACGAGCGGAAGTGCTGTTGTAGTACTACTGCGCAGAATATGGCGAAACGGTACGACGGCAACAATGCGCGGAGTGAAAACTGCGCGTGGCTGTTATAAGACAAGAAGGAATAAGTTTTCAACAAAACAAGTGATTGATGCTATTACGTAATGGACTGATGTCAGTGATCACAGGCTTGCATCGCCATATTTCGTGATTTTAATGGTGATGCCATTGATAATATGGTGTTGTCAATAATTTTTTCGTCTTAGTCCCTCCATCTTGTATTCATTGCAACACGGAAATACTACTCGAGGTTAGTTTTAAGTATTGATCATTTTTCTCCATCACCGGTTTCATTCCCAAGATGATAAAAACACCTTGAGCAAGCGCTTGGATTTCTTTTTTTTTTCAGTTTGAAATGCAACTAGTGGAGGCGAAAAATTATCAGTATGTAATGTACGGTGGTAACGTAACGCTAACGCATCCCCATGCTAAAAGTGTAGTCCTTGTATACAGTTAATCTGAAAACCCACACACGTCACCGTGGGTTAATTTTGATAAACCACACTTTTTTGATAATCTAACACTTTTTTCACGGGGGTCTCACACAATCCCTGCACCACCATGAAAACAACTCACTGCGTGACATAATGTAATGACCCACTTTTCGTAACTACACAACTCAAATTCAACCAGCACATCCTATTGCAAGATCAGCGTAAACAGGCACATTTTTACACAAAAAAAAACAACAAAACAACATGTCGCATTCTACGTTGACTGCACTAGCTAACTCGGCAACGTTTTGTCCCAACGGTATAAAACCCACCCTGCTGACACTTCGAAATCCACCTGAACACTTACGTCTCAAGTCCGTAGCGCATTGCACACTAATCTTATTAATAATTATTTAAACTACTAAAGTAGAAAAAAATACGGCCTTACTTTAAACACGAAATTCAGACAGTAAAAAAATAACGGTTTTCCCCTTTGTTCTCACTTTCCTAGACAGGAAGTTTCTAAAGCGGAAGTTTCTTTTCAGGAATTTACATCAGTCGTATGTAAAATTATTAAATTCGCTATAATCACAAATAAAATTTGCAAATACAAATTTTTGAAAACTCAAATAAGTCAGTAAGTTAGCTTGACGTCACACATTGCCATTAAAACACATATCCGTGAAAATAAGCGGTTAAACGGTGAAACGGGGTAGTCCAATGTCTCGGGGGTTGCTTCTATGCAGTGTTCGTAGATTTAATCGGAAATAAAAAAAAATTGGTCTAGGTGTCCTAATTCGGTTTTTGGGTGGGCGCACTGAATTGGGGGCCCCTTCACCATTAAAAATAAATTTGTAAAAATGTTGTTTTCATGTTAGCGGAGAAAAAAAAATTAGTACAACACACTTTTGCGTTGACCTAAAAATTGTTCGTTTGCTACCCACGAATGACAGAAAAGGGAGCATTGATGATGAAGAGAGTTTTTCACCTCTTCCCTAAGGGGCTCATCCCCCCTTGCTGCAGATGACAGAGAGTAGGCGGTAAGAAGATATGATTGTGGGGAGTTGGTGTGTGGTAGTTAGTTCCCATGTTGGTTGGGGGGCAGGGGGACATCTATATATATAATAACACAAGATGCGGAACGCTGTCATCGGCAGCGTCAGCAGCTATCTCCATCTGCAGCAAGCAGGACATCCGATGCCATCTCCGCCATCTACCGACGGAACGGCAAATTATAAAAGTAGCAGCCAAGGCCCGCTGAGATAGTAGCTGCGCCCGGTACGCAACGGCCAGCAGCGCGAACATACGATGCCAACTACCAACCGAACGGCAAATTAAATGTGGGGGGGGGGGGAGCGAGACGACGCGGAATGAGCGAGCGTAGCGAGCGACTCCGCTAGTATTGAATGTGATAGTTTCAGGTGTTCTGGACCAGACCCCACTAGGGAAGCTTGCACTGCTCCCCCAGACCCTAGCTGGCGTTGGATTCGCATGCATCAACATCTCCCTACAGGTAATCCTAAGGCCGCCACTGTTGTTTGTGTCCTACGTGAAGTTGTATCTTTCGGCTATATTTAGCGGTTTTCTTCGTCGAACGCCATACACCTATTATTGAAAACGTCTTGAAGGATTCAGATTGTAGGACGACAGCCTAATTTGGTGGCTCCACCTTCATAAAAACTATAACTATAGTGACGTAACACCAGAATAGCCCGAAAACAAACAACATAAACAACGCAAACGTCTTCTTATTAGTAAAACCCAACAGTTGTGAATTGAAGCTTGACTTGAAAAAAAGGTCGTCGGTTTCTCATCAAAACCATAATTGTATATACGCAGGTAAAGTCTGTTATTAAAGGCTGCAAAATAACTACACATTTTAACGATGTGATATGGAACACGCAGAGGCGTAGAAGGCAATGAAAACGCCTACAGTCCAGCTTGTTGCTAATATTATTGCGGAGATCGACTAAGATTAAACGTGAATATAATTATTGACGAGATTTATGAGTTGCGATTGTATGGGTGAAAATTGCCATTTGCTTAAGGGTCAAATAGTCTTGGTCGTTGATATACTTCTTCGCTTGAGGAGTCATCGTATTGCGGATACGTGCAAGGTACGTTCCTCCCAACGCCATTTTTCTCGATCCTCCACGTTAAGTACGTCCCCAAAGATCTATTTATTCTTACCATTAGTCAATCCCTTGCTAAAAATCCGTTTTAAAATGTGGCGTCTACGAGATTTTCTATTGAATATTGAGAGGTAATGTGATAACATCCTGCTAATTTACTTACAATAACCATGACATTTCATGTGAGTATGTGTGTGTACTAAGTTTTAATCGTTTGCTAATAATACCATGAGATGAAAAATCTAAAAGACTAACGCGGTAAAAATTAAAATTATTTAGGCCCTATGCCAATAGATCCCCGAAAAAAAATTATAAGATACTAGCTTAAAAAAATGATAAAAGTATGATGTTGAAAAACGAAAATCTTTCCGGTTTGTGACGACACAATTTTGGCGTTGATGCTGTTTCGTACTAGGTCCAATGCCAACTGAGATAGTAGCTGCGTTCCTCAGCAACATTCTCAGTTGGCCTTGGAGAACTACGTCGCCGAGTCTCGCGAAACGGTGCGACGGGTAACACGCGCGGATGGGAATATCCGCGTGGCTGTTATAGGACAAGCAGGAATGTACCTTTAACAGAGATGTGAAAATACGATTTTTAACTGGCTGGTCTAAAAAACTTTCGAACAGTTGGCATTATTTTATAGCAAGCCAAGTGCGAAACACAACATAGGAGCTTCTTCCCTTGTGCGATAAATTTGAGACCATTATCGAATTTACTTCAACCTTTCCTACTTTGGTCTTCTTTAAAGCGAAAACGGCTGAGAAGACTATTGCAACGACTTTGTCCCTCCGTCCATTCGTCGTTTTTCTCAATTCAGAGTAGTATGAGATATAGAGACAAACGGATTTCACCATTAGATTCAATGACCAAAAATTAATTGAAGAACTCGGCAATTAAGGACGCAAGCTAATAGGCTCTCTCGACGTAACTTAATGAAATAACAACATCGTCGCATTTAAACACTACAGGAAGACAAGCAACTGTAAAAAAAAACAAAGGAATTCGTTAACGACACACATTAGCTTCATTTAAAGTAGTCTCGTCACCGTGTCGCATGGATGAATAGGCTTGCTCTCAAACTAAATCCTCCGTTAGATACATACGAAATTAAAAAGGCGTGTAAAAAAATTAGGCCTAAAAGCTGAAAATTAGGCCTTCAATCACGTTGTCACGGAAACGTCAAGTCTCCGCACCTTGTTGCATAAATTAATAAGCCTACTCTCGAACCCAATTCACCCTTAGCTGCTATTTCCGAAATTAAAACGGCAGGTAAAAATTAGGCCTGAAAGCTGGCAATTACGCCTTAAATCTGGAATTAGCCCTTAAAACTAACACATTTTTAACCGGCAATTGTGATGGTTACTACTTTTAGATTATATAATACAGATTGCTGTTGCAGTGTTTGATAGAGGTGTGCGCCTTAACATTTTCGAAAGTGGCAGAAATGTACAGAAGACCGGTTGCGACCAGGTAGCCGCTGCAGCCGTTTGTTTTAGAGAGATTCCTTATATTCATGCTTTTCGAACTTTCGGTTCCCTACTTTATTTTTTTAATGACCTTATTCTTGTTTAAGTTCATTAGCAGCTGCTAAAAAAAAAAATAATAAAACGATTCGACTTGCAAGTGGTTGATTTTTTTTTTTATAATTATTATTTTTTTTAGCAATTCTCTTCCTAGAGCGCTTTTATAGGTCTTTCTCTACCACCCAACACTCGATTGACTTGACACTGTCACATACTATTCGTTCCGTTTTTTTGAAATTTTGACTCGTACGAAATTTAGTTTGTTGTGGTATCTCTCCATCGGCTAGAAAAAAAAAATAAATAAAAAATTAGGAAGCTCGTGGAGGTCCAACGATTTTGATGGGGTTCATATTACACACTTATATCGTCCTTGTCGTTATTATGTCACGAAAAGTAGCGTGAAATGTTGGCTGAACACGAGATGGAATTCATGAAAGGCGTACAAATTATATGGCCAGGCATATGACGATAGCCCTCAGACACGCTAGGCAGATGCACGTGCAAAACCAGGCAGGACGAAGGGGAAAAAAAAAAAAAACAAAAGAATGGGACACTGTACCTTTGTGCGTAACAGTGTATTTTGGGGGAAAGTAAAGTGGTCCATTGAATTTGTCACGCTGAATTCGGTTTGGCCGGTGTGCGTACACAAATGGCAGTGCCGCAATTACAGGGAGGGGGTAAAGGGTGCAAGGCACTCGGGCCCAGGAGGTGAGGGGGCCCTAAAATCAAAAAAGGGGCCCCAAATTGTTACATAAAATGACTATAAAATAGGCCACAACCATGAACCTAAAATTGTTTAGTAGTTTTGGGCCTTACATTTTATTTTTGCAGCCCCCTCTTAAAAAAAAAGGTTAGTTGTGGCACTGCTTGGGGGGGGGGGGGGGGGAAAAAGAAACCCAGGGTTTCGAACTAGGAAACTTCTGTTCCTGGTAGAGCCGACACAATCTTCGGAATATACATATCTTTTCTTTTTTGTTTTGCATAGTGATACCAATGGTTTATTGAATCTGGGAAACAGTACAAATCGCTAATAAAAACGCTGTATGTGCCCTCACCTCACAAGAGCTACTGCTCGCGTGTGGCGTGTTGGCTACTACAATAAAAAAATAAGCCCTCCCCCAAAAAACAAGAATTACAAATCTGTACTTACGCAACACACGCAAACAAACGTAAAAACAAAAGGCCTCAAGAAAGAAGGCAATACAAACACAAGTGGAACCACGAAAAATAAAGAGACACAGTCACATAAAATATCCCATAATATACATCCCATAACTATACAGACAGAGGTGGTAGTCTTTCACACTTCCCTTACTGCAGTGTCGGATTGGGCCGCTCGGGAACCTTGGGATTCCCGTAAAGGCGCCCACTGTACGAGGCCGTGTTTAAAAAAAATTGTTTTTTTTTTCTTGAAAAATTTGAAATTAATTCGTATAAAAATTTCTGATTTCTTTAAAACACTTTAACTTACAGGGCCCCTGCCCCTACCCCAAACAACTGGGGGGCAATTGTTTTGAAGAAACTTTTTTTAAAGAATTATAATGAATTCGTGTGACGATTGCATCTCTAAGTTGCAGGAAAGCGTTTCAAATTCACGCCGATTTCTTTACAATACCCTAGGTGTAGGGATCCGCCCTACCCCCCCCCCCCCCCCAATACTACCAGAGGCAGTTGTTTAAATTAAGAAAAAACATTTTTAATTTGAAATGAACTACGAAAATTGTATATATAAGTTGTAAGAAAACGTGTCAAATTTAGGGAGATTTCTTAAAAATACTCCAGGTTTGGTGTTAATTCCCCAGCGCCCACTCCCCCCCCCTCCCCGAAAGGTGCCCCGAGGCCCCTGCAGTACACTCTAGGGGAGGCCCGCGCCCCTCTCAATCCGACTCTGCCTTACTGTCTACAGGAAGCCAGGAACTCTATCCAGTTGCCGTATATCAGCTTCTGAGGTATGCTTTTATGGCGTTCGAACACAAAAAATTGCGCGGGAGGGGAAGGGGGTAATGAAAATTTCCGGCTGGAAATAAGCTGGTGGATTCCTATTCTCCGAAATAATTGTTGAGATTTGTTCTTTCTATTTCTAATCCTCCTTTTTTCCGCCCAGTGTTGCCCCTTCTTCCGTTTTCCGACTGAGGTTCACGTTTTTCTATATTATTGGCCCTGGAACCACGAACACCTATTGTGAATTTAGTTGTTGACAAATGTCCGCAGACATGTTTATAAGCCACCACCGAAATGTATTAGACGGGCACAGACCACAGCAGGAACTTAACTTTAATAAATATTGATCCGGCACTCTGTCTACAATGACACAGGCACAAAGTCAGAGATTCACAGTTGGAGACACAGCAATAACAGTAAACAGCAAAGTTTGCAGAGGAAAACGTCAACTGACAGACAGCGTGCATCATCACCAAGAAATAGTACACTAATTAAGCTCAGGCAACAAAATTGAACCAACTACAATTATATTGATCCTGCAATAATTGTGGTTGTGTATACACTGTTATTACAAGGGAGATGGCCATTAATGCAGAACCACCATCAATACTGAGCGCACTACTGGTTGACCTAACTACACAGATCAAGACAATGGACTATTAGGATATATAACAACACTAAACCATGCGCAACGGCTGTTTGCCGCTACGTCACCATGAGTTAGCCAATGACGAACAAGAACAACGGCAGTTTGGCTTTCTGATTGGACTAGCCCAGTGACCTGATATACACGTCACAGCAAACAGCCATGGCGTGTGGTATAAATGCTGCTTCCTGCACCTCCAGATACTAGGGATGGGTCGGTAACCGAAACCGATTCGGAAACCGTGTTCGAAAAATCAAAGATTGATTTGTTGTTTTGAAATTTTTAATAGTAATAATTTTCTATTTATAATTCAGAGCAAAGCTCCCACTCATTTAAAACTAAAATACTAGAGGAAACTGGTGTCACAGGTATACCCATGGTCTATGATGCTGCTGAAAGTGAAAACAGGAGCGTGTCAGAAGCCAGTATTATTACTGTTTCAAGAAAAAAAACGAGAAATATCAGGTTAGGGTGGAGGGTGGCCAAAACCGATACCAAAACCGCGGTTTTGTTGTCATGAAAACCGAAACCGGAACCGAAGTCAAAAAAATGAAACCGACTCATCCCTACCAGATACTATCAGAGACCCAGCAATAAAAATAATGCTGACTGCAATGGTAACACAGTCATTCCCCGGGAATCATGCTGTGTGAACCATGAAATAAGGTTCAGCGGTTTTACAGGGTTGAGACATTTTTTAAACCTCAATTTCCCTGACTTTTCCAGGTTTTCCAGGTGAATCCAATGGCAATTTCCAGGTGTTTACAAAATGTTTAGTCAGGGAAACAGGCAGTAGCTACTGTTTATACGAAAATAATCCAACATCCCAGAAAATAACTGTTGAGCGACTAGTACAGACAGGACTAAAGGCATTTTCATCACAGATATTGGTACCAGCCTAAGATTTGGTTTATTGAAGTTATGTCTTAAACTAGAATCGTACCCGGCTTCGCCCGGGGATTCGTTTGTCCCGTGGTTGTTTCCCAGTATTTGCTCGGTGCTGCCTGTTCGTTCACTGCAACAGTCGATTTTTGTTTGTGTAACACTCCCCCTTTCCGCCAATCCTCTCCCTCCCCTCTCCCCTCCTCCTTTTATTCCGTCCTCTCCCTCTCCTCTTAGTCTCCTTCCCTTTCTTCTCTTTGGTATACATAGTTGAACACGTACCCGGCACCCGGGTCCCGTGCTTGTTTGATTGTTCTCTTCTACGTTCAGTTAATGCGTAATCGTATGCTTAATGGTAACAGCTCACTTTCGCCCCCCCCCCCCCCCACTCCCAGTCTTTCGATGTGGCTTAAGCGATGCGTACCGTGTGAAAAAGAAGTGTGCATGACGTCATGTAATACATGCCCTTGAGATTACCACGGTGTTTAGTTAGAAGGATAATTGTTAGAGCAAATTGTGAGTCGAGGCAACAATGTGCCAATTTCAACTTCTTTTCAGGGCAACAACGTCCCAGTTTCAACTTCAAGCCAAAGAATTGACACACTCGCACGTTTTCATTGTTTCCCTGTTGCGAGTTTAATTCCGGATTTCAACGTTGGAATTTTACCACCCCAGCAAGGTCACGCTGACGTCATTTGTGTAATCTGCCAAGCCCGAAGTCCTCCTGACGTCAAATTGTAATGTGCCATTGTTTTCCAAAATTAATACTCATTGTTAGTTGAAATAATCCAATTTGATCAATTGTTGTAACAATACATAGCAATGATTTGTCTGTACGTAATGCAATCAATTGTAACGCTCGAGCTCGCTTGATCATCCCCCGGGTGCTCCTAACAATTAGCTATTAACGTAAAATTCCATTCCGCCTCCAACTCTCCGCATCCAAAGGTAATTTCCGCCCTATAATTAGAATTTTTCTCCAATTTCCCCTATCCCCAACTTAAATTTAAACCTGACCAATCCTGTTGCTTGTCCTGCACTGCAACCCCGCGTCGCTACTTTGTTTAGCTGTCTCTAACTTAACTAAATTTTCCCGAAACTAACAAATCCAAATGTCCCCCAAGTAAGCCTAATGCCGTTGACGTTCCATTTAAGGCCTTAAGCCGAGGTATAGTGTCGCCCAAGAACTTCAGGCGAGCCAGAGCACACTATCGCTCATATGTTACATTAAACCAACACCAAAACTGAACCACGACTTCTAGCCTTGATCCATCTGTTAAGGTAAACTTGGAATTCCAGCAACCCCTTGACTGCCACCACGGTACATTTTCGAACTTGTCTCTTAACTGTGGGGTTGGCATTGGGGTGGCTCCCATACCCACTAATTATCCCTACACCCCTTCCGGGGGTCGTTGCGGTTGCTTCATTTCTGCTATGAGACTTCGGTTTATAATGTAAGAGGAAGAAGATACTTAAACATATTACAGCACAAATTAAAATATTTGCTGCTAGCCTATGATTTGTTTCTCATCTGCTAATTCAATGGAACTGACAGATCAGATACAAAGGCATTTTTTCAAATGTCCCTGTCTTCTCCCTGATAAAAAAATATTTATTGTTTTCCCTGAAATTTACCCGAGATTTTTGCTCTATTTTCATTTTCTCTGAGATTTCCAGATTCTCCAGGTTTTGTCTGAACACTGTTTTACGATATTTGTTGTGCGGTATTTGTTTCTTCCTGTATTCGTATCATCAACTTTCCTTACTAATATTATCTGAATAATAATATCATTAGTATCATTTCCACGAACCTAAACTGGTTTACAAATAAAAGACTTCAAAATATATCCTAAACTGTTTTGGAAAAAAAAAACAGCTCCAAAGAGGGTGTCAGTAAAGCAAAGTGGCAAAGGGAATCGGCAATTGGTCTTGAAGTTCAGGGGTACGATTCCTCGCTCATGCAAGCTGACATTTAAGTGCGAAAGGAAACCGAAGTAGGTTTGTAACGAATGGCAACCTAGGTTCTGTGAGTGGTAAGAGAATATATTTTTTCCACCAGAGTATAGTGATATTGGGATGCATTGCGATACATGAAATTTTCGTTACCTTTACCATGACCAACTGAAACGGCTAAATGTAGAACTCCTCCAACTGTTATAAATATGTTGTGAAAATATAGTATATAAATGTTGCCTAAAACTTGGGCACGGGCATGGATGGGGATGCTATCAGACACCAACTATAATAAAGACATAACAACATTAACGACCCGTTTATATAGATCGAACGAGTTGTCACCTAGGGACTGAATTATAGCCTACAAATATATACAAGGCTACAATTTTCAGATTCTCAGACGCACGTACGCTAAAGATCCTAATGGCGGTACCATTACCACCTGGTTCAGTTCTAGTCCACATTTTGCTAAACTCCACGCAAGACGAGTTGAGCCACTATGACGTCACATTCAACGCTATACCGCAACGATTCTTACGTGAAGCCTTTAAGGTACACTCCGTCTGCCTTATAACAGCCAAGCGCCGATTGCCACATGCGCACCGTTTCGCGAGATTGCGTAGTAATACAAGGCCAATTAAGATAGTAGCTGCGTTCCACGTATTTTCGTATTTTAACATCTCACTTTATAATTTTTTAGGCTAGTATCTCATAATTCTTCTTCGGCGATCTATTGGCATAAATAATTTTAATTTTTACCGCTTTAGTCTTTTAGATTTTTGATCTCACGGTAATTATTAGCAAACGAATAAAAATTATAATACGCAGACACACAGATGAAACGTCAAGGTTACTGTAAGCGCGCAAAGGATCATTTAATCGCAGGAAGCTAACAAATATATAGTTCCCAATATTGAACAGAAAATCTCCTAGACGCCACATTTTAAAACAGATTTTAGCAAGAGATTGACTAACGGTAAGTAAACAGAACTGTGGGGCCGTACTTGATGTGGAGGATCGAGAAAATGGCGCTGGGAGGAATGTACCTTTAATGACAAGTAAGCACATGTTGGGCACCCTCTCAAATTCCACTTATATGCTTTTTTCTGGATTGCAGGTGGCATCACTTACGAACAGATAAACAAGGGAGGTCCAAGCACGGAACCCTGAGGTACGCCACTGATTATATCATAGAAGATCATGACCAAACGATAAATGCCTTTGAATTTTGACAACATGGTGTCGAATCTAATCCGCGATCTTGCTTCAAAAGGTAAAAAAAAAAAAAATACACGAAGCCAGCTTAACAGCTGACTCGTGTCGTCACGCACCCAACACATAATGTCTTTGGTATAAGACCGGAGTAAAAAAAAAAAAATTCTAGTCCAAAATAATGTTTACGTTTTTAACAATTCACTCCAGAATGCCTGGAACCTATCCAAAGGCTAAACTAAAAGGCACAAAATCAGTTCCGTGTTTCCTTCCCACACACTCTGCAATTTTGTCTCATTCGATCAAGTTATCAAATAATCAGAGCTGCACAGATGATGATACTCAAAACAAGTTCAATCTTTGTTTTTTCCCCCTTTTATCATTAATGGTCGGCTCGGTCAGGCGGCACAAGTATCCCAATCAAACTAGGGTCAAAACCTGAAATTTGCACCTGATTTATTCCCAGCCCACAGCAAATGAGCAATGCCTATGCCCTGCACGTTTGAACAGCACACACGCCAAAACCAGGGAGTATGGCAGACTCATGTCGACAAAATGGTGCTTAACAGCGTCATATAGACTATCTCGGAGTTCGTACTGTAAACTTAAAATGGCAAGATTTTTTCAGGATTTTTTTCTAGATCCAAAAACAAGCTGACTGAAAGGCAGACAATTAAAGGTTCTTGCTCCCAGTTTCGCTACACTAGTTCAAACTTAATTAAGTGTTGAAGCCTCATTCATGTACCCCCCCCCCCCCCCCCTCGTGTGAGAAGGTTGTGTTGATGTCAGAGTGAGGACGGATAGTCGTAGTTCAGCGTTATTTTTGAAATTGAGACAAACGGGTACATCAATTTTGGCACACGGAGCGTGAAGTTGAGGCATCATTTGCTGAAGCCATTAAAATTTGTCGTAGTAGTAGTGGTGCACATAAAGCACGTCATTCCTTCACCTGTTCAACTCATAATCTGGCCAGGTCTCCTCTTCCAGTCGGTTTTATCCTTTCGTGTAGCTCCTCGTCTGTTTGTTCTTTACTTTGAATACCGTATGTATAACAAAAACATAAACGTGTAAAAACCGCAGCAGTAAGATAACCTGTTCATATCACGACCGAAAGGCATCGGAATTACCGTATCGTGGCTGCTTTATTTATGGGATTCAAAAATACCGAGCCGGGATTAAAGGTTTCATTGTTCGAATTACAGAGTCGAATATTTATCACACGGATGAGAACACTCTCCCCCCCCCCCCCAAAAAAAAAAGTCTGGAATTACCATCACACAAGAGGTATTATTTTCGTTTGGCAGAAAGAAAACAAAAAGATTCTCACACCGAATGCCACTCGTGCTTTTACGAAATCTTTCAAGATACATTCCGCCTGCCTTATAACCGCCACGCGCAGTGTTACCATCGCACCGTTTCACTAGACTCTGCGCAGTAATACAAGGCCAACTGAGACAGCAGACGAAACAGCAGGAATGCAAAAATTGGGTCGTCGTAAACCGGAATGATATTCGCATTTTAAAATCACACTTTACAATTTTTTAGGCTAATATCTTATAATTTTTCTTCGGCGATCTATTGGCATAAATAATTTTAATTTTTACCGAATTAGTTATTTAGATTTTTGATCTCATGGTAATTATTAGCAAACGATTAAAATGTAGTACATACACACACACAGAAGAAATGTCATGGTTATTGTACACGCGCAAAGGATCATTTAATCGCAGGATGGTAATAAATGTAGTTCCCAATATTCAACAGAAAATCTCCTAGATGTTACAGTTTAAAACGGATTTTTAACAAGGGTATTTACTAACGATAAGTGAATAGACCTTTGGGGCCTTACTTGATGTGGAGGATCGAGAAAAATGGCGCTCGGGAGGGGGGGGGGGGGTAAGAACCTTTAAGTGTGCGTGTTAGTATTCAACTACTTTCTAGAAAATGTACCTCAACCTTCGGTCTCGGGGAAATTCAACCTGGAAAGGAGTTTCTTGCTCGGGATATTTAACTTTAACTTTAACTTTATTTTAAGGATAGCCGCAATGCCAGAGGCTGGGCGGCATACAAAGGACAAGCATTCTATACATGGTAAAAAGGATTCATTACATATAACTGCAAGTAATCAAATAATCAAAACGAACGTCACTACAGATACTCATGCACTGATGAATGGTTTATCGGTAATTAAAAATATCATGCAATAGGCTAGTATAGATAATCCACAACGAAACATGCACTAAGGATAAGTATTTAAAGATAAGAATATATCATGCAGAAAAATTTCTTTGCAAGTATAGATCATCAACTACGGTACCGGTGATACAATACAGTTAATAATATACATAAATATTTATCTATTATACAACAAATTCAATGATAGTATCTCACAACGCAAAAATGCAAATGCATGATAAGAAGCTGTAAGAAGCTATATTCCAGCCGATAATTCGAGGTTTGTAATCTGCTGCAATGCCAGATTCTGAATTTGGCAAAGCAAGTAAAAATAATAATAAAGGATGGAATCGGAAGGCGATTGAGCCGCTAACACCGATCCAGGATGAAGGTTAAAAAGAACGCGAAAATCATACGGGCCGTTTAAGAAATTCGTGGACAGTCTGCAACGAAACAATGCCAGAGAGGGAGCATTGACGGCATCAAAACCCAGGGTATTCCAAATGTGAGCCACCCTTACAGAAAAAAAAATTGTTTCTACAATCTAGACGAGCGGAGGGAATGGAAAGTTTTCAGTTATGTCCCCCCAGTACGGGAAATGGTAGAGGCCAGACCGAAAAAAAATAAAAGACGTTAAGGCTGCCCGCGCATTGAGCGGCTTGGTCGCGCGGCCAGTGGTCGTGGCGGCCAAAAACACAGCGACGTGCCGCGCGGCCATGTCCGTTTTTCATTGATAATTCTCGAACACGTGGTGAAAAATGAACTCGGAGCAAGTACGGTCGCTCTGTGGACGCCTGCACGCCGCCCGGGATCCCAGTGGTCGCGGCAACAAGCTGGCCGCTGCAGCCAAGTGCGCGTTGCTACATAGACCGTAAGCATTCTCGTTGGCCGCAGCGACCTGGCCGCGCGGCCAAGCCGCTGTGTGCGCGGTGGCCCTAAGTTGCTGGTGGTGTATCTGATAAGTCAAGATAAGGTCGAACTGCATCCTTCGAAGTTCGAGTAATTCGAGTCCAAGAAGGTCGAGACGAGCACTAAGGTTTGTCACGGAGGTCTCCTGGGAGCCTATGAAGCTTCTCTGGACAGCTTCAATCGAGTCGATATCACCAAGAAGGGAAAGTGACCAAACAGGAGTTGCATATTTCAAAGGAAAACTTTAAATGCGCACACACGTGTCTCATTATTTCCCGATTTGAAGCAACTTTCTACGACTGCCAAACGACGGTGCGCGGATGAACAGGTGTAATGGCAATGGGTGGAGGGTTTGAGGTCACCAATAAAAGAAATCCCCAGGACTTTTGCAACATCACAAGAAGGGGCAATTTTTATGATCAAGAGTGTATCACTTGATGCACATCACTACGTGGTGACGTTTTGGAATTGCAATCAGACAAAAATTCCGTATCACTGTGTATGTCAGGGAACAGATTACAGTAAATCACAACCAAGAATAAGTAGGAAGCCTTGTTATTTCTGATCCGGTCTTTGTATAGCCCTATTGCATTTTTTCCACGTAATCGCGGTGTTGCCGTCACGTCAGCAATCATCGAGAGGCTTATCTGTAGTTGTTGTTTTGGGTGCGAAATGCGCTTCCGTTACGAAGCTTCGCTTATTCCTCCAAGGTCTAACACGTTCGTTCAACAGCCGAGAACGCCACAACGTTTTTGCTAGTATCTCTGCCAATGCGCGTTGCTCTAATGCAAACAGATGAAACAAGCGGCTGCAGCGACTATCTAGTCGCAACCGATATTCTGTACACTTCCACCGCTTCCGCCACTTTCGGGCCACTCCCGCGTTATCCGATTTTTTTTCCATTAGTTTTAATTAACTTGTGGACGCTGAATCTAAAGATGGGAAAACAGTTTGTCCCTATCAGGTACCGTTCCATAAACGATGGGCTCACTCGATTTTCCGGTCACATTTGAGCCACTTCCGCTTCCGGTTTTGTAAACTAATTTTTGGGCGCTGAAACTAGTGGTGAAAACAGTTTGTCCATCTGGTACCGTTTCGGAGTGCCAGGCCCCCCCCCGGGGGGGGGGGGGCGGTCGTTAGTTTTTCACATTTTTTCATTCCACGCGTTTCGATTTTTTCTTATTTTTCGCACGCAAATTTCAGACATTTTCATGTTTTTCACATTTTTTTTACACATTTTTTTTAATAAGTCTATTCAGTGGCGCGACAAGTTCAGGAGCGTGGGTACGTTGCATTTTGGGTATCGCCTCGAAAAAAAAAAAGAACAAAAGCAGTTAAATGAACTCCTCAAACTGAATTTTATCTTGCCTCTTCCGGAGAAAAGCTAAATTTATTCATCGTTTGTGGCACGATGCAATTTCATTTTATCAAAAAAATCCAAATTTACACATTTTTTCACCAATTTGGTCAGTTTTTCTCATTTTTTCACACGTTTTTTCACATTTTGATTTTCGCTCGGTGGCATTCCTGGAGTGGAAAAGGTGACGGACAGAAGGACAAAGTCGTTGCTGTAGTCTGTTTCGGGTGTACAGAAGACTGAACAGCATGAACTCGTGGGGCTCAAAATCATATCCATTTCCCTTGTTCGCAGAGGGCACAGTTTTGACGTTGCTGGCCTTCCATAGGACAGCTGGACGCTGTAGGCTACCCGACGTCAGAGGGCCAGGTTTATCGCCACGCGGTCAGCCATTCTGACCATGTAATGACTTAATTCGACAAATACCGAGACGCGTTCGGCATGGCGACCCGAGACGATGACAGGCTTGCGTCTAGAGTGGGCAGCCCGAATCACTCGAATGTTCAATCCTCCAGCCACACTCCGGGCGTTAAATATATAGGCAAAGGAATGCGTATGCCTTGCAGGGTCGCTCCGTGTATCACACACCAACACACCGTAACGCTGTAAAATTAGTCTTGTGTTTGCCAAATCGTTAAACACTACGCCATAAATCTCTCCTTCGTGTCAGCTCAAACTTTTTTTTTTTCACAACACAATCAGGATGCGTCGTTTGCACCTTGTATCAAATAGTTTCAATTACGCCCTCAGGGAAAGGTTTAGTCTATCTCAGTTTGCGCACGCTCGATATCAAATTTTCAAGTATCGATCCGATCCTATATCACACCGGGAATCAGTTGCGTGCCACCAGAAAGAGGAGGGGGAGGGGGACCGCGAGGGCAGTGCCCTAGCCCTTTTCGCAAAATTCCCTTTACGTAAAAAAGAAGGCCTTTTTTATGCCGATATTTGTTGGTGCGGCAGTGCCTGAGAAAGGCCTAAGGGCACCCGCGCACACGGCGGCCAGGTCGTGCGGCCAAAAAACACAGCGACGTGCCGTGCGGCCACGTTCGTTTTTCATTGATAATTCTTGATCACGTGGTGAAAAAAGAACACAGAGCAAGTATGGTCGCCCTGTGGTCGCCTGTACGCCGCCCGGGATCCCAGTGGCCGCCGCGACTGGCTGGCCGTGGCGGCCAAGTATGCGTTGCTATATATACCGAAAACATTCTCGTTGGCCGCAGCGATCTGGTTACCGTGTGCGCGGGTGCCCTAAAAGGCGGTGTTTGCTGTGCGGTGGTGCCTAAAAACGGTCTACAAACGTCTAAAGGCCAACAAATGCAACGGGGGGAAGGAGGGGGCTGAAGAGGTAAAAAAAAAAGCAAAGTTCCCGAAAAATTGTCCACTAGAACTTACTTCCCTTTTACTAAAAGTTACTCTTGCCCTCCCCCCTCCCGCGCCCCCCCCCCCCCCCCCCCCCCATGTGTTGTCAAGCTATTGTCCGAATACGTTTTAATATCGACTGGGATATTGTGGTGGGTAGGGTCATGCGTATCTTTAAAAAGGTTCAGCCGAAAATTTTGTACATAAAAAAAATAGGGTAGGCCTAATGGTCTAATTTTCTTGAGCTATTGAAAACTCGGGATTTATTTACTGCGCTTAAAAAAAGAATGGTGATTTAACAGCGATTTCGAATTGCTAATCTCGATTCAACGATGTCGCATATTGCCGCGACAGGACTGCAGGTATGAACTTAATTGAGTACGAAAATATAATTGCTTAGTGACACCATAACTTGAAATCATCGGGTAAAATGGCCATTTTCGTAACGGGGGAAGGAGGGGGCGGGGGATGACAGTAGGACACCACATCACATATCCAAACCGATTACATTCTAATTGTGGAATATACAACAGAAAGAAGAAAAGACGTAACCGGATTTACAAGTGACAATTATTCCGGGTCCAGCCAAGCCCCCCCCCCCCCCCCCTTTACAAAAAAAAAATAAACAATAAAAAATCATGCGCGTTTATAAATTCGGAACATTGCTCAATTAATTCCGGAAGCATATCTTTAAAAAGTGCTTTCCAGAAGCCTTAAAGTGATTGCAACTTATGCCGTAAAGTGCTTCAGGTTCCCTGACCCTGCTTGGGAACCTAACGGTGCTCCCTCAGACCCTGGCTGACTTTGTTTGTCGCCCACCAACGAACATTTTTTCCCCCACGGGAGGGCCCAAAAAAACCCAGAAGTACCCCCCCCCCCCCCCAATGATCTAAATCCAACCGTGTGGAACCTCGGAGTCAAATCATATGGTAGAGGAGTGGGCACAGCCCGTAATAGATGTCATGCTGAAGGACACTGCAGTCTCTCTCTCTCTCTACTTTATAGGTAGGCCAGTCCGTGACCTTTCCAGTTTACCCTTCCCAGCTGCTGATACGATCACCTTCGAAATGAGGTAGCTAGTGAAAATTTTTAACAAAGTTTACAATACCTGCTGATTTTTAGAATTCGATGTTGGCATCCGTTTTATCATTTTACAGTGTACATGAATAATATAAATAAAAGCAATCCTTATTTAATAATGCGGTAACTTGCAATGATCTACACGAATCACTATTTACGCCAGTACCACTCAGGAAATTAAATTCACCTTTTTTTTTTTGGCAAAGAGGTACGTAAACTGCAGTCCAGGGAAGTTTATATGGTGTAACCAGCTATACACCTAATGGTGTAACATAGTAATTAATACTGGGACCGATACTGGATCAGACCGGTTGCCGATATTCGTGGTAACAGTAGGTATCGGCAACGTTTGCTGACATATCGATAATCTGGAACCGTTTGAGATTAAACATGCGATTTGCGGCATTTTGCTCAAATTTTTTTTATCTTAATGAATTTTGGACATTTGTACCAAGTACCGTATCAGTAGGTATCGGCAAAACTTTTAAAAACGGGATTGGTATCAGTATCGATCGATAAAGTTGGTGTCGGTGCAATCGTAAGGCTTCTTGGTAATAGTTTAATCAGAGGTGTGCGTCTTAAAAATATGCTTCTGCGGCAGTGTAAGTGAATTTTTCCCCGTTCACACCACGTAATACAAACGAATAGGAAGACAGCTCAGAAAAATGCAAGCATCGTTTTATTTAAACTATAAAATGTCTTCAGTTGCAGGCACAAAGTTGAATGTAGAAAAATAAAAAATAAAAAAAATTTAAAAATCTAAAAAAAAATTAAAATTAAAGTTTTTAAAAATGTTAAAAACTTTAAAATTCAACATACCGTAGAACAATTTAAAACTCAAAATTTAAAGATTAAAAAAAATTCAGTTAAAATTTCCGCCCATCATTTTTTACGGGTAAACACCTAATTTAGAAGGCTATAGTAATAAGGCCTCAAATCATGCAACGCCTTCCTGGATTTGAGCGAGCGTGCAAACGAAAAGAAAGTTTACTTACAGCGTAGTGACCATAATTGGAAAATAATTGTAGGAGGTAATGTATACTTAAATAAATAAATAAATAAACAAATAAATACGTAAATATAATTTAAAAAAAAAAACCGACATATTGGAAGAGCACAACTAAGGACTTTAAACCCATGACCAACATAGCTGACGCCATAATTATTGCCTACAATGACAACATAACAAAAGAGGTTATTAGCATCACATTGTACTTACGGAGGCCTGAATTACAGCTTTCTAATTTGCATAATAAAAAGTTTAGGAAGTACACACCTGCATTTGCAACTGAACTGGTTAAATGGTGTCAGTTTGCCGCCTATAAAGTTTTTTTTTTAATTATCTACTTTTTTTTTATTCTTAGATCCCTAAAAAAAAGTTATTTAAACGTTTGGCTGCGTAATAATAACTGTAATAAATCAACTACGAGGAAGTAATACAAATTAAGTCACATACTAGTATGTCGCCGCCACGATTCAGCGACATTAACGTCCGCCCTATCCAGATAAAATATATATGAGCAAGTCGACCACAAGAACCGTGCGTCTTTTAGAGCTAAGGTAGTTTGGCTGTATTCGGTCAGAGGAAAAATAACAATGCGACAGAATAGGCTGAAATTAAAACACACGCTAATGTGGCACCCGCCAAGACTGAAGGACAACATTAACGTCAGTTAATCCAGATAAAATATATACGAGCATGGTGACCACTAGACACTTGTGTCTTTTACAGTTAAGGCAGTTTTGCTGTTTTCAGGCATCTGAAGAAAAATAACAATGCGACAGAAAATGCTGAATTGTTTGACCGGGAGTCTTTGGTCGCCTGACAACATAAAAGTCATTATTAGTGGCGCAGTTTAACGTTTTCTAGTTGAAAGAAAGGTGTAAATAACGTTGATATGTGCCTAATTACTAGTGCTAGCTTACGAAAATAAATTCTTCCATGCGGTGCATATCATACAGCTATAATTTTACAGATATAATGATGGCTACTAGTAACGTACGCGATTTGTGCATATTGTGAATTTTTGGCGGAGCGAGCGAGCAAAGCGTAGCCTATAACGGGCACCAAATTGCAAAATGTTGGTGGGTTGGTTGGTTGGTTGGTCCGTTTGTTGGATGCACTTTTGTAGTTTGAGTGGAGCCCACACAAAAGGTCGGATTAGAATGAAATTTTGTACAGCACTTGAAACCCCAACAGTATTGCTGAGCCAAAATTTGTTGTAAATCGAACAATTATTACTGAAGAAATGACCATTTTTTAATTTATTTCTAACACTCGCCATTGTAATTTTCGAATCCGAAATAGTTAAGAAATTCCGACGAAGCTGAGGGAGGGGGGGGGGGGAAGGAGTTTGGTGTTGCATATCCAAAATCATGCAAGAACTAATTGGCAACAGTATTTATTTACAATTACATCTCCCCAAAACAAAATTTGTTATTATGGCGAAAGAGTTTGGCGTCTGGTATCACGACTTAAAATGGCCGAAAAGCTTAGCGGGAATCCTTAACAAGTTTTGTTTTGGGGAGATATCACTCATTTTTTAACCATTTGTTTTTTCTTACCAATTATGAGATAAAGAGACGAAAATCCAGTTCTAGCTACAGCCTATAGCTAGAACAGTCTAGTTACAGTTTAACCGTAGGACGTGTCTTTTCCTGATTTGCGGGTAGGAAGCATAAATTCAAAGTTACCAATCAATCACAGTACTATATGTTAAGGTAAGTAAGTAAGTTCGTAAGTTTATTCATCCAACACAAATTACAAAATTAAGCACAAAAGCAAACACTCATCCCACATGAGCTAATGCTCGCGTCTGGTTTGAAAGCAGTAGACAAAGAAACACAATTGAACTAGCACTTTCGAACACAAAATCAAAGGCCAAATACGACAACATCGAAATAAAAACAAAATACGTCGAGATAAATACATACATACACAACAAATGTATGACAAGGGAGATAAAAGAAGAATACAAAGAGGAGTGAAATATATATAAATCAAACTCAAAGAAACTCGAGGAAAGCAAAAGCAAACAAAACGCAGTCATATATACTTAGCAATAAACTGCAGAACCTACCCCCCCC